>PITA01021660.1:0-32166 GCA_004023965.1 Spilogale gracilis | reverse complement strand
GGACTGGAAGAGATTATGCTGAGTAAAATAAGCCAAGAAGAGAAAGTCAAGTATCACATGGTTTCACTTACTTGCGTTGCATGAGGGGTAACCTGGAGGACAGTGGGAGAAGGAAAGTAAATGGGAACTAGGGTAATCCAGGGAGGGAAACGAAACAACAGAGACTTTGGACACAGAAACAAACTGAGGGACTTGGAGGGAGGGGGGTGGAGGGATGGGAGAGCCTGGTGGTGGGTACTGGGGACACCTAAAGCGGGGAGCACAGGGTGTGGGGAATGGGGAATGAATCTTGGAACACTGGAAAAAAAAATTTTAGTAACAATAAAAAAAAATAAAATAAAATAAAATACTATGAAAAAAAAAGCTGCACCAAGTTTTCTAAAGTATTGGGTGAGTAGCCAATATTTTTGATTCAGGTCGTTACATATAAAAGTTCAAATTTGGCATCTGAGGAAGATTCAGCAGCTCTGGGGAAACAGAGCTCACTGCAACCACTCACCTTGGCTGGGGCATGAAGCCTCCCATGGCCAAAGAGCTGTTTTGCTCATCCACGTTACTGGTCCAGGCCCTGGGGGCAGTTGAATGGCTGCATTGGTCAAGTCAGTCACACTCCCTGTCACAGGTAGACCTTTGGGAAGAGGACTAGCATTCCTCCTCCTTCTCATGCAGCGGTCACAGACCTAACTTGCAGAGTCTGAGGAAATGGGAGCCATGAGGAAGAAACGCCCTGGAGAAACAGGGAGAGTACAAACCACCTTCAAGAAGTCTGGCCTCTTACAACCTCCTCACACCTGTGGCTGAGGAAGCACTGGTTTGAACATTCTATCACAACCCGGACTTTCCTAAAACCTGCTCCAACAGCATCAGCCATCCCGAGGCCAAGGAAACAAAGAAGAATGCATGAATGCAAAATGGGCCTTCCATGAGAAAAGTCTTGCTTATGTTTTTCTGATGGCAAAAGTATTTGAACAAAGAACTTAATAAGAGAAAATGAACAGCTTTAGAATGAGTTTATCACTAACAAAGCTATCACAGGCTCTTTGGTGGTATTTGAAAATTAAGTTAACATTCATTTAACATTAATTTAACATTCAAACAAGGGATTTAATGGAGGCTGGAGAATAAATTAGGCCTTTGAATGAGATATCTAAAATCCAGTTTAACATGCAAGACAATGAAAAATAATTGCATTTAAGCAATTAGTTAAAAAAAACATTTTGTTTTTTCTGTCCCTTTCCAGAATTCAAGATGTCCAGGTGAGAATGTGGTGGGTCCTCTGGTGCAAAATTCCCAATTTCCTGGGTATTCTGGTAGGAGACTTTATCAATGGTGCTGACAACACGGGAGCCAAAAATCTGTATATTGTGTCTGTGAAGGAGATGGAGGGATCACTGAACAGACTAGTGGGGGTGACAGGGTGACGGCCACAGTGGGGAAAGGCAAACATCCAGCAGTGGGGAATTGGACAACGATAGGACCTGCTTAGCTTTAGAGTGTTAGGACCTGATTAGCCTGAGGGCAGCTATGACAGGTTCCATAACCCCCTGGTGAGTTAGGCATCCACAGATCTAAGACCCCCTGGTGATTGATGCCTTCACAAGGCCTGTGTTAACCAAATGAAGGCAGATAGGTCAAGGAACCATCTGTGCATCTTGCTTCCTTGCCCCAATACTGGGAATGTGTGAGCAGTCCAGGAATTGGGGAGGGGGCTAAAAATGTTATCTCACCCTAGCAGGAAAATTACTGTGTAACTCTTGCTTGCTGTTTGAAATGTATATAAACCCCTAGACCCTTGCATTCGGGGTTCTTGCTGAAACCTGCTGCGCCGGCAGATGCTTGGACCTCAGCTAGCTGGAGAATAAACCTCGCTGTGTGTGATTTGCATTATCCTGAGCGTCCTCGGTTTCTCTTTGGGGAGGCGGTCGATATTGGACCTTAACAGACAACACAAGTCACACCAGAGAAAAGATGGTGTGTTTCTCGACTGTGAGGATAACACCAGGTGAAAAGAAAGATTCTGCTATCACAGGACCAGCTACAAAGGAGTATGTAGACTTGTGGCCCAGGACTGTATCCAGGGCTGGTAGCCTGGCAGGATTCTTGGTGTATTTGTTAAAAATAATAATAATAAGCTATTTGCTCTCATCCAAAATAATAAATAAAAAACATTTTATTGTAATCATACATTCACAAAATAGTTATGAAGAAAGATCTAGGGTTCACTATAGCATTCTCAATATGAGGAAACTAAAGAAGTACTTACTGATCTTTAATTCAAGGTAAACTAATATGATGCATGGATCAGGTTACTGAGCAATCTGATCTTTGACAGTTACAGGTTACACCCAGGACAGCCTCTGGGAGTGAGAAGAAACCAAAGCTTCACCCTACAAACCAGCCAAAGTCACAGCCACCTCTCCCTTGTCTGTTGTAATCAACCATCCATGTACATTTAGGTCTTTTATTAAGAAATCAACCAGAATTCCAGAATCTACTATCCTGTCACAGCCTTCTTATTCATAATAGAGTTTTATTGATACTGTTAACTCCAGAAGATGATCCAGAAACTCATTTTCAAAAGTGGCTTTAAAAATTTCACTAAAATGAATATTTTCCTTCAAGTATATCAAATTTATAGGCACAGGGCATGCAATTACAGATTTCATATGATCAAACTGAAGTTCCTACTTTAAAACAAAGTATAAACAGTTTGAACCAGGACATTTCTCCTTATCCATTCATCCACCCATCCTCCACCCATCCAGGTATTTATTAAGCACCTCATATCTAGATCACTATAAATGCTTTTGGAAATGCAAAGATAAATCCAACAGGCTTCTGTGGAATTTGGGAGTGTCATGAATATAAGAAACTGATTTATACATAGCAAAATCACTAAATGCTATCTCAGGACTCTTTTGGTTGTAAGTAACACAACTCATTCAGCTCAATCAAAAAAGGGAATTTACTGGGTCATAAGCTTGGGATGGATTCAAGGACAGATTGAATATTATTGTCAGAAATCAGTCTGCATCTCTCTACCCTGCTTTCCTGGGTTGGCTTTATTTTTAGAGAATCTGTCTCTACATGATAGATTCCTGAGGTCAGGTTTATATTAGCCTTACTACAGTCTCAAATGAAAAAGTTCCTCTTATGCTTTTAGCAGATATCCCAGAATTCGCTTACTATGCTGAAGCCATCCCTAATCCAGTATCCATTCAGGTGAAATATTTGATTGCCCAGGACTGGTCGATGACTCACTCTAGGACTCTGGGGAAAGAAGATCTTGGCTCTATCCACATGTCATGAACTGAGCTCTGAGGAAGAGTAACTCCCTGAGAAAAAAGCAAGGTGCTATTAACACAATAAGGAAAAATGAATAATAGGCAAAAATAGTTGCTTCCTACATATGTCATAATAAATATTAATGTGCAGTCAGCATCCAGAGGGGAGATAATAGAAAGAGTATTGAAACGAGAATGGGGCTTTGCCATTAGGGAACAGGTAAAATAAAGGGGAGAAACTGAGGAAGAATTTGTGAGCCTCATTGGTCTTGTTTAGCTTCTTTGGGTCCTCTGTTTTCTGATAAACTATGATATGTTCATCAACAAGAGTTATCACTTTAAGTACCCAACCACCAGGCTCCTAAAAATCTAGTTGCTTTACATCAACCTGAGCATCATTTATTATTAACTCACTCCATAAGTATTTTTTGAGAAATTTCTTTTACTGAGTACTCATCCATATTCCTGGATTAGTTAGAATCTTTGCCCTTATGGAACTTACAGTCTACCCAGTAAATATGGACAATAAATAGAAAAGTACAATGTAATACATAGGCTGTCAGATAATGCTAAGTGCTTGGGAATAAACAAAGTAGGGAAGGAGGGAAAGACATGAATAAAGTAAAGCAGATATGAATAAAGTCCCAGTCTTATAGTAGGGATTTTTTTTTTAAGTAAGGATTTTTAAGTAAGATGAGAAGGTGAGTAAGTAAAGGAAGTTAAAGGAAGAACATTCCAGGCATAGTGAGCAGCCAGTGCCAAGGCCCTGAAGCAGCAGTGTGCCTAGGCTCTTTAAGAAGACCTGTGTGATGGGGTACCTGGGTGGCTCAGTCAGTTAAGTGTCCAACTCTTGACTTCACCTCAGGTCATGATCTCAGGGTTGTGAGATTGAGCCCCACGTTGGGCTCTCTGCTGGGCATGGTGCTTGCTTAAGATTTTCTCTCCAACTCTGCCCCTCCCCTGACCTCTCCCTCTCAAAAAGAAGAAGGAGGAGAAAGAGGAGATGATCTGTGTGGCACAGGACGAGAGAGTAGTGGATAAGATGAAAAAGATGAGAATATTAGTGAAGAACTTGTAGGACCTTAGATGTTGTATGGACTTCAGCTTCTACTCTGAATATAGGAGAATCAAGTGGGTACTTTAAATAAAGAAGGTCATAATATAACTTACACCTAAAAATAATCACTCTGCAGAAACTATTCATTTTGATGTAGTCCCAATAGTTTATGTTTTTGCTGTTGTTTCCCCTTCCCTCAGAGGACATATCTGGAAAAAATTGCTATGGACATCCTGACTATGCTCTTTTCTAGTATTTTTATGGTTTCAGGTCTCACATTTAGATCTTCAATCCATTTTGAATTATTTTTGTATATGGTGTAATAAAGTGATCCAGCTTCTTTCTTTTGCTTGTTACTATGCAATTTTCCCAGCATCATTTGTGGAAGAGACTTTTTTTCCATCAGATATTCTTTCCTGCTTCATCAAAGATTAATTGACTATAGAGTTGTGAGTTCATTTCTTGGTTTTCCTTTCTGTTCCATTGGTCTATGTGTCAAATTTTGTGCCAGCACCATGTTATTTTTATTAACATATACTCTATTATTTGTTTCAGGAGTACAGGTCTGTGAATCAGCAGTCATAGACCATTCACAGCACTCACCATAGCACATACTCTCCTTAGTGTCCATAACCCAGCCACCTTATTCTTCCCACCCCCCCTCTCCAGCAACCTTTGTTTCCTGAGATTAAGAGTCTCTTATTGTTTGTCTCCCTCCCTGATCCCATCTTGTTTCTTTTTTTTCCCCCTTCACCCTAGAAACCCCCATGCTGCCTCTCAAATTCCTCATATCAGAGAGATCATATGATAATTGTCTTTCTCTGGTTGACTTATTTCACTAAGCATAATACCCTCTAGTTCCATCCACATTATTGCAAATGGCAAGGTTTTGGTTTCTTTATGGCTGTATAATATTTCATTGTATATATTCCATTCTATTCCATTTTACCACACAATTGTGTGTGTGTGTGTGTGTGTGTGTGTGTGTGTGTGTGTGTGTACACACACCTTTTCTTTTCTTTACCCATTCATCTGTTGAGGGACATCTAGGCTCTTTCCATTGGCTATTGTGGACATTGCTGCTATAAACATTCAGGTGCATGTGCCATTTTAGCTCACTACATTTGTATCTTTAGGGTAAATATCCAGTACTGCTATTGCTGGGCTATAGAATGGCTCTATTTCCAACTTTTTGAGAAACCTCTATGCTGTTTTCTAGAATGGCTACACCAGTTTGCATTCCCACCAAGAGCATTGGAGGGTTCCCATTTCTCTACATCCTCACCAACACCTGTCATTTCCTGACTGATGAATTTTAGCCATTCTGACTGGTGTGAGGTGGTATCTCACTGTGGCTTTGATTTGTATTTCCCTGATGCCAAGGGATGTTGAGCACTTTTTCATGTGTCTGCTGGCCATTTGGATGTCTTCTTTACAGAAATGTCTGTTCCTGTCTTTTGCCCATTTCTTGATTGGATTATTTGTTCCTTGGGTGTTGAGTTTCATAAATTCTTTATAGATTTGGGATACTATCCCTTTATCTGATATGCCATTTGCAAATATTTTCTCCCATTCTGTCCATTGGCTTTTGGTTTTGTTGACTGTTTCCTTTGCTGTGCAAAAGCTTTTGATCTTGATGAAGTTCCAATAGTTTATTTTCCCCCTCGCTTCCCTTGCCTTTGGCAATGTTCCTATGAAGAAGTTGCTGTCGCTTATGTCAAAGAGGATTCTGCCTGTGTTTTCCTCAAGGATTTTGATGGATTCATGGATTCTTATTTCACATTGAGGTCTTTCAGCCATTTTGAATCTGTTTTTGTGTGTGGTGTAAGGAAATGGTCCAGTTTCATTCTTCTGCATGTGGCTGTCCAATTTTCCCAACATCATTTGTTGAAGAGACTCCTTTTTTTCCATTGGACATTATTTCCTGCTTTGTTGAAAAGTAGTTGACCATAGGGTTGAGGATTCATTTCTGGGCTCTCTATTCTGTTCCATTGATCTCTGTGTCTTTTTTAGTACCATACTGTTTTGATTGTTACAGCTTTGTAGTATGACTTTAAGTCTGGAATTAAAATTAAAACTTTTTAAAAAGTTTTTTTTCATTTTGTGTGCTTTAAAATGTAATATATATAGTACAGATATTTTTAATACTCCAAAACAAAGAGTGGAAACAGTATTTTTTATACCTGAGTCAAATTTGGAAATTCTCCAGATTATAAAGCCAAGGAATTTAAGAAGATAATAACAGAAATAATCACTCTGGAGTAGCTTACAGGGGGAGAGACCTGAAACAAGGAGACTAGTTAGGGAATTTATGCAGTAAGTAATCTAGGTTAGAGATGATTGGATGACAAGGAAACTTCGGTTAGATTTTGAAGGTAAACCCACAAGAATTGCTGAAAGACAACAGTCTTTGGGTACTTTCTGAGAGGGTAGTCATGGGTGACTGAGAATTTTGGCCTAAGGAAATAAAAGAATGGTGTTGTTACCAACCGATATGGGGCAGAGGGACCATAGAATAAGCAGGTTGTCAGGGGGTTGTGGAAGGTCAGAGTTCTGTTTTAGATATGCTGAATTTGAGATACCTAATTAGACATCTAAGTGTACATGGAGAGTAGGTAACTAGGTACATAATTCTACAGATCAGAGGAGAAATCTGAGATGTAGAGGAAATGACAGTTTGGAATTTGTCATAGTATAGATAAAATTTAAAGCCATGATGGAATCACCAAGGGACAGAATATCAATAGAAAAGAAATTGTGTATAAAGACTCTATCTCAGCACATTCCAATTTTAGCAATTAAGGAAGCAAGGAGAAAATAGTGAATGGATCTGAGAAGAAAAGACAGTAATATAGAAGAAAAACTAGAAAAGTAGGTTTTCCTGGAAGCTAAGCAAAGAAAATGCTTTGGGAGGAAAAAGTCTTAAATATGGCAAACACTTGAAAAATAGTCAAATATTACAAAATTAATCAAATTATGTACAGACTGATCATTGGCAATTTTGATTATCAATGTATAGATCATTAACAGTTTTAGTGTAGGCATGGCAATAAAAAAAGAACTGGAAACAAAATATCAATCATTGAGTTTCACTGTTACAAAAAAAACTTTAATTTATCATCTCCTAATATTAGGAGTTTTTGAGAAAGTAAAATTCTGTGTTTGAGTCAGCCTCTACAGCACATTTTTCAGAAAAGATAAAAATCACAAAGTAGTAATTAAAATAATTGAGACTAAAATATTTCCAGTCAATCTTAAATATGTTACATGTATAGTTTACATGCAATAAATCAGAATTTCCCTATGTCTCTTTTGATAGTAACATAAAAATACACTCTTTTTTTTTCTTTCAGTACTTGTTAAGGTTTCCAGGAAAGACAGAATCTTCCCACAGAAAGAAATTACAAACTCTGGGGAGGAAGTATAAAGCATAGTTACTTTATGTAGTGGCAGAATCTAGGGAATTCTTCCTTTGAAATAACAGAGCCACAGTAAGAGCCATAACCATACAACTTGCCCACTAAGGTAGTAGCTGCAAGCTATAGTTGTATTCACTTGATATATGAGAGGAGTTTGAAACTGCCAAAATGGATAGAAGTTCAAGGTGCAAATCTTTTAACTGAAGAAGCTATAAGGAAGGAGGTGTCCCCAGATCTGTCTAGAAACTTCCCTCCAGCTCTTGGCTCATCCCTAAAATGTATATGAATGGTGGGAATTTTAAGAAACAGAGCATGAAAACAATAATAAAAAGACTGATTCCATATGGCAACTCCTGTTCAATGCATGAAGACTGAGTTTGGGGTATATACCCCAGCTAGTAAGAAGGGCTTAGTGTACATCTCAGGCATTCCACTGAAATCCTAAAAGTATGCCGTAGAAGTTAAGATTCTGCCCAGGATTTAGGATTGCTCCCTAGATCTAGGGGTAAAGTCACAGGACAGTCCTAACAAAACATAAAACCAAGCCTCCATAACTCAAATTGGTATGCCAGCAATTTAACTGCCTGACAGAACCAGACTCAATACCCTTCAGAGGAAGAAAACAGAATTCAGAGTCTCTACAGCATATCCTTCACAATAAGTGGCCATTATTCCCTCAACTAGGGAAACTAGACTCCTTGACCCAATCCTCCCCTTCTCTTTATGGAGGGAAGTGCCTGGAGATCCTGGAAAGTGTGGTTTTCTTAGTAAAAGTAAATCCTCTTGGCAAAACATTGCACTAGAAAGGAAGAAACAGAGGATAACATACTAAAGCTACAAGACCCAATCTGTGGACTCTATGACAACTTCAGGAGAAAGTAACATCCAATGTATTACTGGAAGACTCAGCAGGCCTGATCCAGGAAGAGGGAAAAACAGATCAAGTGCTTGGATTTTAGAGAGAACATGGGTATAGCTGGAAAATGTACCAGGGAAAGGAGAGGAGGAATTAGTAAGAAACAAGAGGACCAATAGGCAGAATATGAAGGACCTTATTCATTGTGTTAAGCAGATTACTTTCTTTGAGAGTAATGGGGTACCAACAGAAGTTTCAAGAAGAACAATATTATCAAAATTTTGGTATCCAAATATCTTCCTGGGCCATTGCAATAAGTCAATCTGGAGAAGTGTGTTCAAAGAATGTCCAGACTCCCTAAGAATTTGAATTTATTGGTCTAAGCTCAGCAGAAATATTTAGTTGATTTATTTTCTTCAGCCTACTCAGAATCACTAAAATCTTAGAAGTAAATGAGATATACAGGGATCAATCAAGGAAATAAAAATACCAATGCAGAAGCCTGAGGATAACCAAAATTCAGGCCTCATTGTTAATGCATTAACTGATAGCACTGGTAATAATATATTTTATCATACAGATGGGGTCTCCTTGCAATCAATATAAATTAGTGAATCTTCCAACATCAAGTTCACTTAATTGATTTGTGCTTGTCTCTTTGTTTCAGACAGTTTTTTGGAATAGCAGTTTTCAATCAGGGGACACTTAACAATGTTTGGAGACATTTTGGTTACCACAGATTAGCAGAAGATGCTACTTCAATCTAGTAGGTACAGGTCAGAGACATGTTAACCATCCTACAATACACAAGACAGAATCACACAAAAGGTTTTATCCAGCCCCAGATGTCATTAATACCAAGATTGAGAAACCTTGCTCTAGAACAACATTGACCACGGTTAGACCCCCTGGTCTATGAACATTGATAACTTTTGTGATTTCTTCCCAAGTGTTTCTGTCAGAGGAGACCAGTCTCTAAGGCAAACATCAAAGAATTTTCAAGTTAACTGTTAATATCACATAACTGGATGAAACTAAAATCTGAAAATACTGAGTTGTATAGATTTGGGGTGATGCATGTACTGTAGCTTTTACCTTTACATTCTCACTTAAATGTGGGAATACCAATCAGTCTCAGAGACAGTGGTGCATGGCTTCTATAATGCCATGAATATAAACCAAATAAAGTTATGCAAGAAGTAGACAGTTACTATCAGACCAAAGGTACTTAATATTTTATGAAGAGAATGGTCTTTCAAGTCTTAGAAAAAATGGTCTACTATTAATTGCTGATTTTGTTTCTGTTAATGGGATAAGTGGGGATCATGTGATCAAAGGCTTAAAGAGGTGTGGAGGGTCTCATTTTGGGCCTATCCTGATGCAGTGCTCTGTTGTCCAAAGGAAAGAGAGATGATGTGAGATTTGCCTGAAGATGAGCCCCTGCTCTAACTCAAAACCAGGGCTGGGCACTGGGGCCCAGCTGGAACAAAGAACCTTGTTTGATTCAAGGTTTTATTTAGCCTGGTGTTCTGATGAAGATGAGCACATGCAGGAAACTTGTAAGACATTGAAGCAAAAGTCTGTATGGTTGGAGAACCAAAGAGCTTCCTAAGAGAGGTAAGAGAGAATGAGAGAGAAGAAAAGAAGTGAGGGATGAGGGAGAGAGGTCACAAGATATCTAGGTAAGATCTGAGAAGCACTGAGTTTGTCCTTTGTTGAGTATAAAGTGATGATGTATTCAGGAGAAGGTGACTACTACTATACAGCCTTCTCACTCAGCCCTTCAGGTTCATACCTAAAATATGTAGCACCTCCAAAAGAGCTTTTTCACTAATCACTCTGTTACCTAGTTGATGAAAAGAGAGACATGGCTTTGGTACAGTTAGAGCACAGATTGAGGGAGAGATCTCCCCACCACCACTTTGCCCAAGGCAATACAATACCTCTCAGTAGATACCAAGGCCCTGTTTAGGCTCCTCCAACATCTGTCCTCTCTCTCTCAGAAAATGATTTCCCGATTTAATTCAAGCAATCAGATGGGAACACCTTCAACTGTCCTCTACAAAACTCAGAAATTCACCTGGTTTCCTTCTACATACCTCTTTTCAAGAGAGGACTCCTCTTTTATATGAGGCAGACTGAAGTATTGTTCTAGAATCCAAGCACCTGCTCCCTACTCAGAGTTCATGCTGTATAAATTACGCTTTCTGCTACCTCTGTCCTGTCAACATTTGAGCATGCTAAATTGTCCTCCAGATCTAGTGAATCAGAGAAAGACAATTATCTTATGATCTCTATGATATGAGGAAGTTGAGAGGCAGGGTGAGGGGTCATGGGGGGAAGGGAGAGAAGAAATGAAACAAGATGGGATCAGAGAGGGAGAAAAACCTTAAGAGACTCTTAACCTCAGGAAACAAACTGAGGGTTGCTGGGGGGGGGGGGTTAAGGTGACTTGGTTATGGACATTGGGGGGTATGTGCTATGGTGAGTGCTGTGAATTGTGTAAGACTGATGATTTACAGACCTGTACCCCTGAAGCAAGTAATACATTATATGTTAATTTTTTAAAAAAGAAAAAAAAATTTAGGAGCACCTGCGTGGCTCCAACACTTGGTCTGACTCTTGGTTTCGGCTTGTTTCATGATCTCAGGATCATGAGATGGAGACTCCATTGGTCTCTGCACCCAGCTCAGAGTCTACTTAAGATTCTCTATCCCTCTCTCTCTACCCCTCCTCCCACTCATGTATGTACTCTCTCAAATAAACAAATAAATAATATCTTTAAAAAAAAAGATCAAGAAAGGACTCCTTCCAAACACTGTATCCTTCAATTAATATCCTCCAAGCTTTCATTTCTGGCCATGTTGACTTCAAAATAATTTATTACAATATTTCAAATATACAGAAATATCTGTGTACCTACTACCCAGATTGAACAAATCTTCAATTTGTATATATTTGTTTCAAATATATTTGTATTTCCAAAATAGAACACTATAGTTACGACTGAAATTTTCTGCCTCTCTTTCATCTCTGCTAGCAGGTAATCAGAACCCTTAAATTGGTATGTATGCTCTTTGTGAATGCTTCATATTTGTACTACATGGATATGCAGCCATATGAAATGTTAATGTCTTACTTTGCAATCTCTCAAACTTTAATTATAAGGTATGGTATCACATGGACTATTCATAACTTGTTTCATATAAACTGTTTTTGAAATGTTCCCATGTTGACTCCATGCTCTCCTTATTTCTATGCTATTTCTGGCATGCATGACATTCTTTTTTAAAACCTCATGATGTATTCTAATTATTGTTTTATGCCACCAGAATCTGTGAGATTTACCTACTTATTTATCCCATCTCCTACTCATAATTTTTCCCTTCATATCCTATTTTCCCATTTGTGATTGCAGTCTTGTCTGCAGTGAAGTCTTTAGAATCTCCTTTAATTAGAGAATTGTGAGGAAATGTACTGTTTTCATTTGAAAATATCAATATTTTACTATCATCTTAGAAAGATGTTGTGTATATAATTCCAGGCAAAAGGATTCTATATTTTAGTGTAGTAGTCTGCTATTAGTTTCATTCCCATGCCTTTGGAAGTTAGCCCTTTTCTCTAATCTGGCTCTGTTTAAAATCTTATCTTTGCCTTTGGTGTTTCTTTATGAAGTACAGGATATGTTTGTTTTTGCTTTTGTTTTTAATTCTGCTTTTGTGGGAATGCACAAACCTGCAGGATGGATTCTTTTATCTCTTCTGGAAAATTCTTGATCATTGACTACTCAAATATTGCTTCTGTTCCATTCTCCCTCTCTTCTCTGCAATTTCTCTTTTGATGCAATCTCTTAATTTCCCTTAACCTTGCCAGATTTTTTATTTCTTTGATTCTGTGTTTTAGTCTGTATAATCTTTTTCAGGTCTATCTGAAGTTCACTGATTCTCTTTTTTAACTATGCCTAATTTACTATTAAACTCATTCATTTTACTTTTCTATCCAATGATTATATTTTGATATTTAGAATCCCTTTGTTAATATGATCCATTCTATTTTATAGTCTTTTACTCTTTGTTTGCATTTTGGTCGTTTCTGTTTCTTGAAGCACATTGAACATACTTATTTTATGTTGGAGGTTTCTAACCCTAGTATCTAAAATATTTTCAGGTCAAATACTTATATTTCTGCTAGTTTTCATTCATCATGTTTCATTTCCTTATATGTATATATAGGTATATGTTATTTTTTATTGTAGGCTATATTTCCAGAGTTTTGTCTTTTGAAGTTATTTGAGACCTGGTTTGAGAGTGAGGTCCCCAGGGAGGATTTGAATTTCCTTCAGCCACATGCCTGGGAGAATCTACCAGTCAGAATCAATTAAACTAAATACTTGGCCAAATGTTTTTTTGGACTCTTTGGGTGGTTTAATTTTGAATTGCGAACCTACCTAAGGGTTGGTGTGGTGTTATAAATTTTAAGAAGAGTTTCTTTTTTTCTTTATCCCCTTTACCTACTCAGCTCCAAAGTTTGAGAAGGGCAATTTTCCATACAATTCCCTGGTGAGGTGGTTGGTGATGAGATGGGTAGTTTATTTCTAGTTTACACCTACTGGACAGTGTGGCCATTTGGGATACCGACTTTAAGTGGGGGCAGAGGAAGGGTAAGGAAAGCATTCTTACTAGACTCTCTACTTTGGACAAGCCCTAGACTAAATGTATAGAACCACAAAATTGAGATTCAAGGCCACCCAATTTGGCAAATACACTTAAGGTGGAAGTGGGCTTCTATACTCTGTTTACTCCTGGGTACCTGATTTTATTTAGTTTTTGACCTCTGAGTATTCCCAACCAATGTGCCAATTCAATGATTCTTTTTCCAATATTATGTATCCAGTGTTCCAGCAGGAGAATCTGACAGGGTCTCTAGCCTGTCATTCTGCTGAAATTGCAGCTCTCACCCATTCTTTATACAACAATGGTATTTCTAAGGTTCACATTCATTAAGTCCCTCTTCTGTTTAAAACCTGTCATGGGCTGCATATCACCCTAAGAATAAACTACAGCCTTGCATGGTTTATAAGTCCCTCCATCCTGCCTCTGCAACATCTCTAGACTTCTTTTTTTCCAGTCATCCCCAAGTACCTTATTTCTACTGAAGCTGAATTATATTACTTTCAGTCATCATAAAACCCCATGCCCTTTCTCTCTCTAAGTTTCTAAATGCACTGCCACTCATTCTTCTTTCCTTTCTGCCTTCTTTCTTCCAAGTCTTCCTTTTGTTATCTAATTCATATTTGCCTTCAGCTTTCAGTCTAAATGTTACTTTTCCTGGAGAGGATTCTGGACACAGAGTTTTGCTTCTTTGTTCTGACTTTATTTAACATGATGTATTTACATGTTTGCATGTCTGTGTTCCCTGAGGTCCAAGATTTGTGTCTTGCATTCCCCATGCTGGAACCCTTCAGTGCAGTGCCTAGCATCCAGTTTCAATGCTTATTCTTTGAAATTAACTGTTTTGGGAAGACTCTCTTGGAGCTCTTGTTATCACCATCATGATTCCTGCCAGGAAACAGTGATAAGGTAAAAATGGCTGTGGAACCATCAGAAACAGAGTCTAGGAACTAGATGGACAGCTGTCCAGGGCCCTCAGTGACCACACTCAACAAACACAGCAGCCTGGTGAGTATAGTGGATCCAGCCAAAAGAGTCTGGAGTAGAAAGCAATGCAAATGGCAGATAGTTCTAAACAGATGAACACTTTGTGAGCAAGGATGAGCTACTCCCAGAACCTCCCAGAAATCCTGAGAGACATTTTGCAGAAGATTAGTGTGCTGAGGTAGCAGCAGAGTCAAATGTGTGTAATGGAATATATCATTCCATTGTATCTGCAGGCAAATGAGGCCTAGGGAAACCCACTTTATACCCAGAGAGACTGCCCTACAATGAGGTTACTAACAAGTGGTAAAAAGACCAAATTAACAAAGCATTAATTTCACAAGGTGGGAACATTATAAAGGGTACCTGGATGATTCAGTCAGTTAAGCATCTGCCTTCAGTTCAGGTCATGATCTCAGGGTTCTGGGATTGGGCCTCACATTGGGCTTCCTGCACAGCAGGAAGTCTGCTTCTTCCCTCCCTTTGTCTCCTCTCCACTGCTCATGTCCTGTCTCTGTTTCTGTCTCTCAAATAAACAGATAAAATCTTAAAAAAAAAAATCTAAATTACTTGTATTAACATAAAGGGGACTCCTCTTACTAAGGATAAAGGACCTTAGTAACATAATTGCTACTTCTCCTACTGCCCTTGCACACAAAGTCTGAAGTGTGGTGTAAAATCAGCATGGCATAGGTGGAATGGATGGCTTCCCATACATTCACCCTTATGATATATGCTTGTTTTAATATTCAAATGACTTTATTTTCTAATCTTCAACTGGGCTGTGTTTCTTAGCTAGAGAACTACATGACTGGAGCTTTGGGGATGAGGAAGAGCTGAGCAGTAGTGAGAGCTTGAATAATAGTGAGAGCAGAGTCTAAGAATCATAAGGTGAAGCAAAGGGCTGTATGTGCCAACCAGCTTTCTAGACTCTTCCTGAAGACAAAAAAAAAAAGTCTTCCTATAATTAAGTTCCCTAGAGTTTTATCAAGTTCTAAAGTCAGTAGTCTCTGGTAGTGCCCCCAGACTCATTATTTGAGGTCCAGAAAGATAATGATTAAACCAGGATAAGAATAGAGACATGACCTGTGTCCTGTCCCACTCTATGGGATTCTGAGCCTAGTTTTATCAGATTTATGGTTTTCTAACAACCCTCCCCCCAAAAACATCTAAATTTTTTAACATTAACTCAAAATCTCTAACTCTTTGAGGACAGATGGAGCATTCTGCATTCATCAGATTGTGACTTCTAGTTAATATACCAAGACATGAATATCCTGAACAAACTGAGCCAATTTAGAGCTCCTTGAAGAAGAATCTTTTCATTGCTAAATCCCTTCTTTCCTCTTACCAGTCCCCTGGTCATTTTGTGAAGTTGGTAGGTGTGAACGGTGTCTATTGAATTGTCCCCAAGTGGGCCCAGAGAATCACAGTGCACTCCTTGCTATAGAGTCTCTTAGGAGAGGCACAGAGAACTAAATGGATGAAGGAACCAGCTGTTTCTAAGAATAGAACCACCATATCCCAATAGACCTGTGGAAATTCCAGAGAAAGTATGAATAGAGACGAGATAAAGCCATCTGCATAATCACGAAGCTGCATTCATCCTAACCAGGTACATGCCCTTGAACTGCTGGTGCTGAGCATGGTTTCTGTTTACAAATTAGGCAATTGGAGATGGCTAAAGTATTCATCTCTTTTACTACTTCCTTCAGTATGTATAATATTAGCAAAATGTCTCAATGGCTGGTAAATCATCTTTAATTCCTTTGGAACTCATCATAGTAATATTAACCATGATGTATTCTTGTGGTATTTAAAGAACTAGATTGTCAATTAGCTTTTATGGGATACATCACAGTCATCAGCCTTGTATCAGACCTCCTTTTCAAAGAAGCCAGTTATTAAAATGTACAATAATTTGCTTTTATTATAATCTCTCTAAAAGCCAAAGTTAGTGTCCAAAATAATTTAAAGTTTTAAGTTGCGATCTAAGAGACCTTTTCTTCAAAATGACTGTGTAATATAGTGTCACTGTTCTTGGTTAATTATTTTGCAGAGTGTGAATTTTAGTTAATCATTTCTTGTAAGGACCAAATAACATAGGTGCTTCCTAACAGCCTCTCTGGGAATAACTACTGTCCTTTCAGAAGCTAATTAATCAAGCCATGCTCATAAAAACTTAAGTAACTACTCACCAGGGTGAGAGTCCTCTGAGGCCTCCCCACTCCTGGAAATCACTTGCCCATAGTGTTGACCTTGGCAGAGAGAAAGGGCAGTGAGTCAACTTTGACTTGGCATAGCACCCACCAGGGACCTTCCATGCTATCCAGAATGGTCATCTGCTCAAGATAACCTGATATTTTAAAGCTTTATCTTCACTGCAGGTGCCCTTCAAAACTTATCCAGTGCTACTTACAGCTTGAGACAAAAATAGATGGGCTGTGGTGGAAATGAGAGAAGATGAGAAACAGCCCAGTTCTGTTTTGAATTCAATAGCTATGTTTATTTAATCAGCATTTGTCAAGACCTTGGAGAAAGTCAAATCAATGAAATACTGCCCCTGCCCTTCATGAATTTGTGGGTCCATGGTATAGACAGGTACACCCAAGCCAATGGCAAGATGAGGCAGAGTTTGCAGCTCTGCCATGGGCAGCTCCGTGAAGGCTCCCAATTCCACCATCAAATTTACCAGATGAACTGCAATTCATAGAATCTCATCTTTCTCTCCTAATAACCTGTAAACTCCCTCAAGGCAGGAAACATTCATCCCTGTATCTGCAGCACCTTACACAATGCCAGATTCATATTTGTTCAGTGAAAAAATTAATATAACAAGTAACATTTAATGATCATATATTCTAAGCAAGTCCTAGGTTGTATACTTTACAAATATCTCATATAATTCCTCTAAAAATCCTACAAGGGAAACTCAAGGAAACTATTATACTTCTTGTTTTACTGGAAAGAAAAATGAAATTTGGAGAAACCAGAGTAATTTGCCCAAAACCCACAGCTGTTAAGTGGCAGAGTTGGCATGAGATCCTCAGTCTAGCTCCTTGGTTTATGCTTTTGACCATTATGCATTACTATTTCAATAAAAATTGCAGCAGGTCTTGAAAAGTCACACACATACACACATACACAAAAGAGAGTGATCCATTTCATACTAAGGTTAAGAGGGAGACTGCAAACTGTATCATAAGATTTTGGAAGATTTTCTGGGAGTGGTGGCCCCTGGCTTGTCTTTCAAGTGTGGGAGTGCCTTACTCAGCATCTGTATCTGGAGAAGGGTCATGCAGAAGGCAGTGAAGGAGAAACTCAGTATTGGTCTGAGGGTGTGAAAATAAAGACTGAAGGAGAGACTGGCTACACCTCAGAGGCAACACCTAGAATTACTGTGGTTGGTGTTGATAGAGAGCTCAAGGAAGCAGACCCACAGCCACTAATATGACTTCCTCACCAGCCCACTGACATTAACTCAAGGTAGCACAAGCTGAATCACTGCACAAAGTGATCTTCCTTAGTGCTCTCCTGTGTGTATGTAGACACATGCGAGCACACGTGCGCACGCACACACACACAACAGTTATAGGGAGGGGGAAAATCTCAGTGGTCAACAGCCTCTGGCTAGGGGAGGTAACATTTCAAGCCTGATTTAAACCACTCATATGTCTACAATTCTTGTTGATGGGCATCTCACAATGAATGTCCTAGGCTTGGCTTTATCAGGCCTCTTTCAGCCACAGCTCAGACTTATGGGTCAATGTTGAAGGGAGGAGGAATGGGGAGGGAAGGAATTATCAGGAAAAGTGTATAAATGGGACAAGTCCAGTGACCAGAGCATCTGCCCATTATTTATCAGTCAGTTTGTTTACATAGCCACAATCCACTCTCTTGGATGCCCTCGGAGGGGAAATCTACTAGAAGGTTGAATTTGAAGTGTATTATATGAGCTAAACACAAATAAGTAACTCAGTTATTGTGGGGGTGAGTCCCCTCTGACCCATCATTTTGCCAAAATGAATTCCTCATGGTTGACTGGCTCTCCCCACCTTTTCTAAGATTAGTTTGAACTGGCTCTGGAATATTTATTGAGGAGACTTTTCATTATAAAGCAGCCAAGTACCAGTTACCTGAAATATATGCAAGTTTTTAAAGTCTACATTCAAGGTTTAAAACCTTTTTGCTTATGAAAAATGTCCTACCTGGCCTCTCCCTGTCTCATTTGGGAGATTAAACGGTAGCTATATAGTCGAACTGTAATTCGCTTGGCTCTGAAGAAGCCATTATCATTGAATTTCAAGACCCTTGATCTAAGGTGTCTTGGAGAACTATTGTATGCTATATACTATACATTAGAGTGCAGAATACAATGCAAAATTAGTGTTTGTAAAGAGTTACAGGAGGAAGTCTTGTATAAAGCAAAACATGATTGTCATAACAACTGATCTGCATGGGTTGTATGTTACTCAAGAAGTCTAAAGTGTGGATCACCCCAATCACAGGAACAACTGGACATAGTTAAGACTACAGCAGGTAGAATATTTTCTTCTGCTATTAAGGTGATTTCACCTCTTGAGTGAAATGCAGGAATGTAACTAAAGCAAAGTTAAACTCAGTCTGGGAATCCTTGATAAGGAAAGTAAAAGCCAAAGAAATACTCCAGCAGGGAAAGGATCAGAATGGGAAGTGCCCAAGAAAGACAGGATTTTGCAAAATCAGAGAGCAGAATTTGCAAGGTCATTTCAGACCAAACAGTGACAGGAACGTTTCTAAGCAGAACAGGAGGGGGGGTGGGAAGAGAGGGAGAGAGAGATAAAAGGAAAGAGAAAGGAAGAAAGAAAGAAGGAAAGGGAGAGAGGGAGAGAGACAGAGACAGAGACAGAGACAGAGAGAAAACAAAAGGAAATAGAGGAGAGTCTTCCTTAGAGATTTTTGTCTCATAAAGTTATGCCATTCTGATTTCAAGAGATGTTAAAAAGTTGTTAGTAAGGTTCTGATCGTTTTTAGATTCCTATGATGAGGGGCGCCTGGGTGGCTCAGTTGGTTGAGCGACTGCCTTCAGCTCAGGTCATGATCCTGGAGACCCAGGATCGAGCCCTGGAAGCATGCTCCTCCCTCTCTCAGTCCCTCTGCTTGTGTTCCCTCTCTAGCTGTGTTTCTCTCTGTCAAGTAAATAAATAAAATCTTTAAAAAAATAGATACTTATGATGCTATTCAGATCTATTCATTAAGTAATATACTACTCTGTGAATATCAACTGTGTGCCTAAAACTATCCCAGTCACCATAGGGTGTAATTCAGCAGACCATATTCAATTGTCACCAAAAGATTGTTAGAAATATAGTCCTGAACTCTCCCACAGATCTACTTAGTCAAAATCCCTAGGGGTTGGGTCTGGGAATATAAACTTTAAAAAGAATATCCCAAATGATTTTTAGATACACTAAAGTTTGAGAAGCACTGCAGTATTGGACAACAAATTTAAGATGTGGTACCTGAAATCTAGAAGCATATAGTTTAACTAAGGAATTTAGACAATGCTTAGTAGACTTGTGAGTGCTATAGAACCTTAAAGACAATTACAATTCAAAAAGTCCTTCAGGCAACATTCTTTGATCTTACTTTCCTCTTCCAGCCATGTGTAATTCATTTTATTTTTAACTTTCAGATGACATTGTCTATTTTCTACTTAGCATTTATTTATTCGTGTGCCTATAACTTAAGATTCTTGAAAACAAGAGCCATGCCTAATTTATCTCTCTAATTCATGAGTGCTTGAATGGATAATACATGCATGAATGGAGGGAAGATGGGAAGAATTACAATGGCACAGTAATTAAGAATGTCTTCTTAGAGGAAAAAATTCTTGTTGTAAAAACAGGATTTTATTAAACACAAAGAAGAGGGAAGGGAATGGGCAAGTGTAGGAAATAACAAAAGCAAAGTAACAGAGACAAAGAAAGAGTACTGCATATGCTTAAATCAAAATTTATTAAATGCTCAGAAAAATAATATAATTTCAAAAACATTCCAATTTAAAGATACCATTTAAAACTACCATTTAAGAAAAACCTCCAGGCACATAATAGTAAAATTCTTGAATCATAAAACCAAAGAATATGTCTTAAGGGCAGCTAGGAGAAAGCGATCCCTTACCGATAGAGGGAGGACCATCAGAATAACATCAGACATTTCCACAGAAACCTGGCAAGCCAGAAAGGGCTGGCAAGACATATTCAGGAAGTTACATGACAAAAATATGCAACCAAGGATAATGTACCCAGAAGGTTGACTTTCAAAATGGAAGGAGAAATAAAGAGCTTCCAAGACTGCCAAGGTCTAAAAGATTATGCAACCACCAAGCCAGCACTACAAGAAATGCTAAGAGGGGTTCTATAGAGGAGAAACGAACCCAAGAGCGACATAAAACTACCATTTAAAATTGCATTTCAAAATATAAAACACTTAGGAATAAATCTAACAAATATGCACAGGATTTCTGTACTAAAAACTATAAAACACTGCTGAGAGAAATAAACAAAAGTCCCAAATAAATAGAGATATATACCATTTTCATGGACTGGAAAACTCAATATTGTTAAAGTGTCACTTCTCCCTAAATTGATCTATAGATTCAGTGCAATACCAAATAACATCCCAACAGACTTTTTTTTGTGGGAGGGGAATGGGGGTGATTTTAAATTTTATTTGAAACTACAAAGGACCAAGAATAACAAATAATCCTGAAAAAGTAGCACAAAGCTGTATGACTTACTCAACCTGACCTTAAGCTTTATTATAAAACTATGATACTCTATATAGAAAGCCCAAAGTCTCCATCAAAAACAGTGCTAGAACTGATCAATGAATTCAGTAAATTTGCAGGGTGCAAAATCTATCTTCAGCAATCTGTTGTATTTCTATACACCAATAATGAAGCAGCATAAAAAGAAATTAAAAAATCAATCCCATTTATAATTACATCAAAAACAATAAGATACCTAGGAATAAACCTAATTAAATAGGTGAACAACTTGTACTCTGAAAACTATAAAACACTGATGAAAAATGACACAAAGAAATGGAAAGGCATTCCATGCTCATGGGTTGGAAGAACAAATATTGTTAAAATGTTTATAATACCCGAAGCAATCTACACATTTGATGCAAACCCTATCAAAACGTTAATAGCATTTTCCATAGAACTCAAGCAAAACAATTCTAAAATTTGTATGAATTCACAAAGAACCCAAACAGCCAAAGTAAACTTGGAAAGCAAAGCTGGAGGCATTATGATACAAGATCTCAAAAGTTATATTAAGAAGCTGTAGGGTTCCAAACTGTATGATACTTGAACAGAAACAGACACATAGATCAATAGAACATAATAGAAACCCAGAAATGAACCACAACCCTACGGTCCATTACTCTTCAACAAAGTAGGAATGAATATCCAAAGGGAAAAAGAAAGTCTCTTCAACAAATGGACAGCCTCATGCAGAAGAAGAAACTAGACCACTTTTTTTATCATACACAAAAATAAATTCAAAATAGATTAAAGACTTTAATGTGAAATCTGGAACCATAAAAATCCTACAAGATACCACAAGCAGTAACTTCTTTAACACTGGCCATAGCAACCTCTTTCTCGACATGTCTCCTGCAGCAGGGGAAACAAAAGCAAAAATAAACTATCGGGACTACATCAAAATAAAAAGTTTCTGAACAGCAAATGAAACAACCAATGAAACTAACAAGAAACCTACAGAATGGGAGAAGATATTTGCAAATGACATAGCTGATAAAGGGTTAGTATCCAAATATAATAAAGAACTTCTAAAACTCAACACCCCAAAATGAATAATCCAATTAAAAATGGACTGATGACATAAACAGACATTGTGCCAAAGAAGATATATAGATGGCTAACAGAGACATGAAAAAATGTTCAACATCACTCATCACCAGAGAAATACAAATCAAAACCACAATGAGATATCACCTTTCACCTATCAGAATGGCCAAAATCAACAACACAAGAAACAAGAGGTGTTAGGAAGGATGTGGAGAAAGGGGAACACTCTTGCACTGCTGGTGAGAATTCATACTGGTGCATCCACTCTGGAAAACAGTATGGAGGTTCCTCAAAAAGTTAAAAATAGAACTACCCCAAAACCCCGCAATTGTAGTATTAGGAATTTACCCAAAGAACACAAAAATACTAATTCAAAGGGATACCTGCACCCTGATGTTTATAACAGCATTATCTACAATAGCCAAATTATGAAAACAGCTCAAATGATCATTGACTGATGAATGGATAAAGAAGATGTGGTATATACAGAATGGAATATTACTCAGCCATAAAAAAGAATAAAATATTGCCATTTGCAATGATATGGATGGAGAGGGTATTATGCTAAGTGAAATAAATCAGTGAGAGAAAGACAAACCCCTTATGATTTCATTCACATGTGGAATTTAAGAAACAAAGCAAACAAATATAAGGGGAGATAAAGAAAGGCAAAGCAAGAAACAGACTCTTAACCATAGAGGACAAACTGATGGTTACTGGAAGAAAGGAGGGCAGGGGGATGAGTGAAATAAGCAATGGGGATTAAGGAGTGCACTTCCTGCGATGAGCACCAGGTTTTGTACTTAAGTAATGAATCACTATATTCTACACCTGAAACTAATATTATGGTGTATGTTAACTAGCTGGAATTTAAATTAAAACTAAAAAAAATATAAAATTTAATGTATTTTGGTGAAAGAATAGACAGATCATTGGAACATAATTGAAAGTCCAAAATAGGTCCCTATGTATAAAATTAAATTATTTTTGACAGAGATGCCAAGCAATTCAATGGGAAAAAGAATATTTTTTCAACAATTTTTCTAAAATAACTGTATATCCATACCAAAAAAAGGAAAAAAAGACTCATGAATGTTATCCTATACCACACACACAAATTAATTTAAAATAAATCTTATACTTAAGACAAAGACTATAATACTTCCATGAGGGAAAACATCTCCATGACCTTGGCATAAGCAAAGATAATTAGCATACAAAAAACACTGACCATAAAAAATTGATAATTGAATTTTATTAAAATAAATAATCATCCTCTCATCAAAAAAAAAGCCATTAAGAAAATAAAGACAAGCTACAGAATGGGAAAAAAATAATCACAATATATCTATCTGAACATATATATACACACACACATGCATTATATTATACATATATTATATGTTATACATATTATATAGTATACATTATTACATATATAGGTATCTTCTACATATTATTGTTATAAATATACATATATTATGTATTTATTATATATAATATACATGTATCTTACACAACTCAATTATAAAAGAACAAATAACCTGATTTTTTTAAAAACAAAAAATATATAAGCAGATGTATCACAAATGAAGATATACAGATGGCTAATAACCACATAAAAAATGCTCAACACTATTAGTTGCCAGATTGATGAAAATCAAAACTATACTAATTTAGGGGCATGGATGGTGAAGTCATTTAAGCATCCACCTCTTGGTTTCAGCTCAGGTCATGATCTCAGGGTTGTGAGATCAATCCCCACATTGGGCTCTGTACTCAGTGCAGGATATGCTTGAGATTCTCTCTCTTTCCCTCTGCCCTTCTCCCTGATTATGCTTACACACTCTCTTTCTTGCTTTCTTTCTCCCTCTCTAAAATAAATCTTGAAAAAACTATTTTAATTTAAAGCAATGATATACCACTACACATCTCTATGATGGTTAAAATGAAAAAGATCAACATCTCCGGATATTGAGAAGATGTGGAGACATGAGAACTCTCATGTTGCAAGTATACATGATACAATTATTTTGAAAACAATCTGAGAGTTTAACATTTTAAGAAAGTTAAACATATATTATGACCCAAAAGTTTTACACCAAGGTCTTTATCCAAGAGAAATGAGAATATATGTCCACATTAAGCCTTGTGAACAGTGTTCATAAGAACTTTATACATGGGGCGCCTGGGTGGCTCAGTCATTAGGTGTCCCCAAGTCCCAGGATGTAGCCCCATATCAGGCTTCCTGCTCGGTGGGAAGCCTACTTCTCCCTCTCTCACTCCCACTGCTTGTGTTCCCTCTCTAGCTGTGTTTCTTTGTGTCAAATAAATAAAATAATAAAATAAAATAAAGTAAAATAAAATAAACTTTATTCAAAATAGCCCCAAATGGTAAACAGTTCATCACAAGGAGAATGAATAAGCTATGGCAGATTCATATAATGAACCATTACTCAACAAGAAAAGATAAAAACAATAACAACAACAACAACAAAAACCTACTAATGCATGCTATCAATGTGGATAGAAGAAAGAAGCCAGACACACACATACATACTATTTGTTTTTATTTATGTGAATTTCTAGAATTGACAAAGCTAGAGTAAAAAATCAAATCAGTGATTTGTCAGAAAGAGATTGAGTGGAAAGAGGCACAAGAGAACTGTTTAGGGTGATGGTAATATTTGTACCTAAAAATGGATGCGGGTTACATGAGTACAGGCATTCATCAAAAACAGTTCAAAACATATGCTTAAGATCTGGGTATTTTGTGTTTGTAAACTGTATCTCAATTTTTAAAATCCATAATTTCTACATTGTTCAGAACAAATTAGTCTATGTTGTGGCAGCATACAACCCCTAACTCTTTATTATTATTATTATTATTATTATCATCATCATCATCATCATCATCATCATATTTATTATGTTAGTCACCATAGAGTACATCACTAGTTTTTGATGTAGTGTTCCAAGATTCATTGCTTACATATAACACTCAGTGCTTCATGCAATATGTGCCCTCTTTAATGTCCATCACCAGGCCAACCCATCCCCTCACCCCCCTCCCTTCTAAGCCCTCAATTTGTGTTTCTCGGAGTCCACAGTCTCTCATGGTTCATCTCCCTTTCTGATTCCCCCCCCCCTTTGTTTTTCTCTTCCTTCTCCTAATGTCCTCCATGATATTCCTTATTACTCAGCCAACAGAAATGATGAATACCCAACTTTTACATCAACGTGGATGGATCTACAGGAGATTATGCTGAGTGAAATAAGTCAAGCGTAGAAAGTCTGGTTATCATATGGTTTCACTTACTTGTGGAACAACCCCTAACTCTTAATGGCTCAACACAGCTAATGTTTATTTCTTGCTCAGAGTGCACTGCAGATCTGGGTAGCTCTCTTTCAATATTGTGTCTCTGAATCTTACTATGGAGACTCTTTTAGCTTCCTTGACAAGAGAGATTAGTGGGTCATGCAAAGGATTTAAACTACCTCAGCTTAGACAGGACAAAAGTCATTTCCCCTCATGTCCTATTGGCCAGGATCTAAATGGTCCTGACTAACTGCAGAGGATTGGGGAGTATAGATTCCCAAATATCCATGAAAGAAATAATTACCAAATATTGAACACTAGAAATGCCTGCCCCAGTCCTGTCTTCAGGGCTCTTCCATTTTAGGAAAGAAGAATAAAATTTAACTTTCCATATACTGATTACTACAATTTATTTTTTTAATAATAATTTATTTTATTTTTTCAGTGTTTCAAGATTCATTCTTTATGCCCCATACCCAGTGCTCCATGCAATGGTGGTGGGTATTGAGGGCACAAATTGCATGATTATTACAATTTTATTCCTGTGCCCAGATCTGGGCTTAAGAAATGAGATCTTTGTCTTTTTACAAAGGAAGATTCAATAAGTGATTCATTCATTCCCCTTCTGCAAACATGGCTAAACCAATACTTCTTCATAAACAAAAGTAAAGAACTCTGAAAATGCAACAACAACAACAACAACAACAAAAATGAATTTGTGAAATTAACTGAAGTAACCAAAGCAGACACCCACCCAGGAGACACCTGATTCATAGCACTGTTGAGGTACACCTAGGGGACATGGAATGACAAGTGACTGACAAACTAATCTGGTCCAAAATAAATTATGATTGGTAGTAATGGCCATGTTGTGCTCATACTTCTGTGGAGAAATAAGACATTATAAAGGAAAAAAGAGGATGTTTATCTAGTCCGAAGTGACAGTTTGGTGCTTGTCAAAAATCATCCTCATATTTCTAAGACTTTCTGATTTTGTAGGCACCCCGGAGAAAGGTTCACTATAGCACACGCACAGAAAAACAGGGAAAGACAAAGCCTGTTTTTCAATTGCCTTTTCTGTTTGAAATTTGCACAAAAGGTCTTGAACAGTATAGCAATTAGAAGAGGAAAAAACATTTGGCAGATCAAATAGGTGAGATGTCAGGGACTCTATTTTTAAATGTCTGGGAGACACTGCTGATTAATTTTGGCTCAAACTTGAAAAAAAAAAACAGACATATTTTCTAAACCAAAATGTTGAATTTTCTGATCAGGTAAGTACCTTTAAAGTTCAGTTTTGCCAAGAACAGTCAGAAATTAGATTGTGTAACTGTTCCCACAAATTGCTTAAAGGTTACCTCTCCTCCAGTAGACAGGGGCTGAGGTTGCATAATAGCCGAAACCCTGCTCAGAGAGGGAATACACAGAATGCTAATATCTCAGAAGAATTTCCATCCACTTGGGAAGAGAGATGTAGCCTGATTGCAGGATGGGTTAAGAATGTGTAGCATATAAACATATCATCAGTGTTGTTGCCACTTATTCTGGAAAATTGCAGGAGAATGATTGCAGGGTACCAAAGAAAGGCTATCAGCTGTGAATCTAGTGATTGGCATGCCTTGTTTAAAATGTGTTCAACCAAAACCAAGCTGGAATGTCCAGGCCTACCTTTCCATTATTGGGAGTCATAATTGGCACACCTTACTTAGGCTTTGGACTGATACACAGGTCAGGACTATTTGTCCTGTACAAGTGAAAGATAACCCAACTCAAACTGTCTTATGGGGAAAAAGAGTTTATCTAATTCACATATCTGAAGAGTACAGGCAAAGGATGTCATATATAGCCATATACAAGCCCTCAAATGATATGCACTCATTCTCTTCAAATGTTGTCTCTAGTCTCTTCTATACTTTTTAAATATCAGTTTGCCCTAATGTCAATATAATGCCAATACCCCATATACATCTTTATAGTTTCACATCTGATAAATACCTAAGAGTTTAAGGCACTAAAGAGCAACAAAAATCAGGAATAAACTGGAAAAGATATGGCGCTCAAAAAGGAAGAAGTAAAGTAGGTGAAATTGACATCATCTTCTCTTCTCAAGAGTCCTACCAAGTTTTCCAAGCTCAAAGTATTGCACTCTGGCAGAAAGTGGCTGTATTGGGGCATCTGGGTGACTTAGTCCATTAAGCATCTGCCCTCAGCTCAGGTCATATCCCATGGTCCTGGGATGGAGCCCAGCGTGGAGCTCCAGCCCAGGCTCCTTACTCAGTGGTGCATCTGCTTCTCTCTCTCCCTCTGCCCTTCCCCCTCTGCTTGTGCTCTATCTTTCACTTTCTCTCTCTCTCAAATAACTAAGTAAAATATTTTTTTAAAAAGTGGCTGTCTTACCAGGCTGAAGAGTCACAGGTTAGAGCTGGGAACTGCTGGACACAACTGAAAATTTAAGTGGGGTGGTTTCCTAAAATGATGTCGATCCCTCATATCTGTGTACAATTACCTTCAAACTCTTAGATGACTCCTAAACTTCATATGTATATGACAGTGCTCCCCAAAAACAAGCATTTAGCCGAAGCTAAGCCCAGTTTGGCAGCTCCTGGTGCTGGGGAGACAAGTTTGAATTTCAAATCCCACCAAGTTAGAGGAGCTTGTTCAATACCTTGAACTATCCACTGAAATCTCAAGAGCACAACACCTTTTT
Organism: Spilogale gracilis; assembly: GCA_004023965.1. Classification (NCBI taxonomy): domain Eukaryota; kingdom Metazoa; phylum Chordata; class Mammalia; order Carnivora; family Mephitidae; genus Spilogale; species Spilogale gracilis. Next base: position 4,009 of record PITA01021660.1, on the reverse strand, counting down.
AAGAATAAACGCTATATATTAGGTCTAAGGACCATATCCTAGGAATAAAGAAAAAAAAAATCTGAAAAAGACATGCTGTAACAAAGAGCTTAAATTCTTAAAACCAAGATTCCACAAGGTTAAGATTATTCCCCAGTAATTTAACTTCCTGTTACAATAAAACCTAACAGTTTTCAGAATAGGATAACAGAATCTAGAATTTCTATAATTTATCATCTACAAAGTTGAATGTAAAATAAAAAAATTACTAGACATGAAAAGAAGCAGAGAAATGTGACCTATAAATCAAAAGAAAAGAATAACTGATGGGGGAAGATCCATAGGTGAATCAGGTATTGAATTTAGCAAAAATTTTTAAATAGCTACTATAAATATATTTAAATTTACAGGAAGGGACACCAGGGTGAATTGGTTGACTATGCATCTGACACTTGATTTTGGCTCAGGTTAGGATCTCAGGGTTGTGAGATTGAGCCCTGTGTCAGGCTCTGTGCTTGATTTTCTCTCTCCTCTCCCTCTGTCCCTCCCTTCCTCCAGCTCACATATACTCTCTCTCTTCTCTCTCATACACACAAAAAATAAATAAATAAGTTTACAGGAAATACAAACAGAGTGAAGAAGTAGCATATTTTAGGAGAGATATGAAAATGCCAAATATTGATAAAATTGCAATATTAGAACTGAGGAAACACAATATTCAAAATAAAAAAACATATTGCATGGACTTAATATCCAATTGAAAAATTCAGAAGAAAAAAACATTAAAATTAAAGACAAACCAGTAGAAATTATCCAAACTGCAACTGAGAGAGAGAGAAGGATTCTAGAAAAAAAGGTCTCAGTAAGCTGTGAATAATTTAAGTGGTCTACCATATTTTAGCACATTATAATCTAACTGTTGAAAACCAAAGGTGAAGAGAAAATATTTAAATCAGAAAGATGAGGGAAACGTATATTATGTGCAAGGAAACAGCATAAGAATAACAACTAACTTCTCATAAAGAATAATGGAGACCAGAGAACATTTGGGAAAATATGCCTATAGTAATGAAAGGGGGGAAAAGTGTCAACATTGAATTCCTTATCTAGTGAAATATCCTTCAGAAATGAAGGTAAAACTGAGGGTTGCTGGAGGGAAAGGAGTTTGACAGAAGAGGTGGCTTCGTGATGGACATTGGGGAGGGTTATGTGTTGTGGTGAGTTCTGGGTGTTGTGTAAGACTGATGAGTCACAGAACCATAACCATGAAACAAATAATACATTATACATTAATTAAAAAAAGAAAAATAAATAAATGGTGGTAAAATAAAGACATTTACAGCTAACAGGAAGGAAGGAAAATTTATTGCCATAGACAAGAAATGCTAAAGATAAATGATGCTAGATGGAAATGTGAATCTACAGAAATGAATTAAAAGCATTGGAATTGATAAACTTATTAAAGAAACATATGGACAGATATAATATGGTTGTGTCTTTCAAGGTATTCACCTGCCCATGAATCAAGCTTTCTACTGTTACTCTATATCTTGAAAATTATTGTCTTCCTCGTGTATCTTAAGTCCACATCTTCAACTAATAAGGATATGAACTTTGCTTGTATATATCTCTTCCTAAGAGAATCAAATAAAAACTATTTAAAGATGTCTATAGGTACTATGAGATACCACAATTCTTCAAGGACATTATGATTTGGACAGTAATCAAAAGACAACACATAGAGTAGGGATCTCACTCAGACAACTGTCTGCAGCACACCCATGTCTCAGAGGTAACTCCATGGGCTAAAGTCCTAGAAATAAGGGAAATCACAGGGAGTGAGCCAAAGTGTATTTCTCAAGAATTTCTAATGGGAACTCTTCAGGTTATCCACTTAACATTCATCATTTACTGATTACCCACTATGTGGCAAGCACTGTGATTAACACTCTACAGGGTGAAGGCCTAAAGCAGTCAGTCTTGTCCTCACAGTCTTAAAGGGCAGATATGACCACAGATGAATCTAATATGAGGCAATAACAATAAGATCGATTAAAATAAAATTATAAGAATGATAACTAACATGAAGTGATCCAGGCATTGTGCTAAATGATTCATATGCATCAACTCATTTAACACACACAACGACCTCCTGAAAGAGGAGTAACTATTATTCTCATTTCCATATATGAGGAAACGGAGGCTCTTTATGTCTCCTAGACAGTACATGTTGGAACGAGAATTTGAACACCAGTGCTTATTTCTGAGGCTCATTTGTTGTTAAATGCAACTTTGGGGGAGGTGCCAATAGAGAATGATGGGATTTGAGGATGGAAAATGCTTCCTCCTGGAAGTCAAGGGGCAAGTGAATGGTCCATGGTGGTAAAACATGGACTTGTACAGCCTGCCATTCATGAAGAAGGAATAAGATTTCAGAAGTATCAGGTCAAGATACTGAGGATGTGCTGAGCTTTGAACTGGATAGCTTGGAGCCTCAAGACTGCAACAATTGTGATCCCAAAAGAGATTCCATCCCCATAGTTCACACAGGAGTGGCTAGGCCACAACTTAATCATGATAAATGAGAATAGAGACCCAATTAATCTTTTGCTTTGATTGTAAACATTTATGAATAAAAAAATGAAGGGATTTTCTTCCTTCCTGTGAAACAAGATTTGTGGATTCTGAATAAACTTGTGGAATGCAAACAGTTTGGCAGAGCCTTTATTCCCCAAAAGACATGACTGAAATAAACAAACATGATGGAAGAGAAGACTGCAAAGGAAAAGGTAGAAATTTGACCATCACTCTCACCTGTTACAAACACCACCCAACTGGGTCAATTGTCCTAATACAAAATCATGCTAACCTCTAACTCTTACATTTTCATGTAGACAAATCCAGGAGCCCATGGCAGAAATCATAAGTCATATGAGACCCTCCTGATATCTCCTAAATCACATCAAGCACCAAGCCCTATCAATACTGGTAAATTTAAAATAAAATACTTCTTTCTTTCCATGTATTTACAGATGCCTCCCTCTTGGTCTATCCCCTCTGCCACTTTTCAGCCTCTATATCTCTGAACACCACAGACTCCTACATGATTTTCTTGTTTCTTGTTCAGTTTGTATTTACTCCATCTTTTCCTTCTTCTAGGTTGGACTTCCAAAGATGTAAAGTGATTCAATTTTTTGTCTAAAGGACAGCTTCTCATTGTGCTCAAGGTAGATTTCATGTCATGACTTATGAGGTCCTCCATGACCTATACCTACCTGTTCTCCATGCTACTTTCCACCCACTACCCAGGATACCCAAAACTCATTTAGCTCCATTTGTAGGGCCAGTTGTTTCATACCATCATAATGTGCACACACTGTAACTTCCCAAGAAAGACTTTCCTCCCATGTCTACCTGAATAGCAGCTCTAGCATCAACCCCTATGGGCAGGTTGCCACAGGTATACCCGTCCTAGAGAAACTTCACTGCACCTTCCTATTTAGTGGTCTGCTGTATCATCATAGTACATATCATCATAGCTCTAGAACAGCTCTGATACAGCATATGGGCTAATATTTCCTAAGTAATAACTGCACTTTATCCTTTGCTTCTTCCACCTGACTCTGCTATATCTTCTCCCCACCCACGGTAGGTCCAGTATCCCTTTCTGATCATGAGTTGCCTCCAAGCTGACATCCTTTGACAAATGCGTCTATCTACTCTCTCTGGCCAAGCATGAATTAATCACAAGGCACATATGTCCTCCCTCTCATTGCTGCTCACCTTCATTTTGTGTCTCTGCTCACAAGTGACGGCAAAAGAAGCATTATCAGGGGTCATGATCAGTAGAGAACATAGCCTTAAAAAGTAAGTCTACAAAGATGGCGGAAGGCCAGGTGACCACATTTCAGGGAGTTCCCTGAGGAGAGCTGAATTCCAGCAAAAAAAAACACTACAAGACCACCGTGAACACCCATGAAATCAGCCTGAAATGTGATATTTCCCACTTCTGGACCGCCACGAGAGACAA
>PITA01021659.1:0-32180 GCA_004023965.1 Spilogale gracilis | reverse complement strand
TGATTCATCCCACAGAACCAGTCAACCCAGAAAGGCCTTCAGCCATTATGGCCTTGAAACCAGACGACCCCAGTGGTGGGTTCCAGCACAACAATGTGGTGGTCTTCGTCAATGAGAAGATGGCCAGGCACACGAAAGGTCCTGAGTTCTACCTCGAGAATATATCCCTGTCCTGGGAGGAGGTGGAGAATAAGCTCAGGGACATCCTGGAGGACAGCGCAGTGCCCAGCGAGGCCAAAGATGCCTGTGCCTGGAGCAGCCTGGCCCTGGGCGTGCGCTTTGCCCGCAGACAGAGCCAATTACATGGGTGCAGGGTGCACTGGCTGCAGGACTTTGCCAAACTGCATAAGTCCGCTGCACAGGCCTTGGCCTCAGGCCTAAAGGAGCTCACAGCGCAGCAGGAGATGGAGCGCAAGGAGGCAACCTTCCGGCTGCGGCAGACACAAGCAGACCTGGCGGAGATGCGAAAGGAAAGGGACCTCCTGAGGTGGAAGGTCCTCCGGGCTGTAAGATTACCTCAATTGGTCCCTGCCCCATCTCCTCGCCCCATTTTCCTGCCCCACCCCCTCACTGCCCCCAGAATATGTCTTAATCCTGCCCACTTCTCTCCAGGAGCTGGGGTCTCCACGGAACCGGGAGTGGGTCCAGGTCACAGAGGAGCCAAGCCTGGCCACAGCCAGTGGGGCTGGAACAGAAGGAGCACATGAGGAGGAAGAGGAGGCAGGAGCTGCTGCTACTTCTGCTACAGCTGCTGGCACCACGGGAAGAGGAAGAGGACGACAAAAGGACACAGAAGGGACAGAGGCCACCAAGAAGCTAAGTAGAGGCTCTGTGCACCCTGAAGCTGAGAAGCAGAAAAACTACACCTCTGGTGGGCAGAGGGAGGGAGATCTCAGGTCAGTGGAAACAGCAATGTTTTATTTCTCTGGGACCCTCAAGCCTGGGTCCAGAGTCTCAACATCACCCCTTCCTGTCCAGCTTCCTGCCTCCTTCACATACTCCTACTCCTATCCCTCATCCCCCTTCCCACCTGCGCCCACACCATCCCCACCAGTGGTAACATTCACTGCAGGAGCTCCACCTCAGACATTTCCCAACAGGAGGCCCTCTGATGTTAGCTCGCAGTCTGATGGGGGGTCCCAGGGAACAGACCCTCAAGAATCCCAAAGAGACGGGAGAGACTCTGAACCTCATCAGCAGAGAAGACCTCCCATATTTCGCAGGCCTGGGGATTGGGACTGCCCTTGGTGTAAAGCTGTGAATTTTTCACGGAGGGAAATTTGCTTCCGCTGTCGGAGGGGAATCTGGATGCAAAGCCCTCAGTGAATTCAGAAATGTGAAGTAGCACAGAAAATCCTAATGGGAAATCAATTTTCAGAGGGAAGGGGAGAGGTAGGGGAGGGTTTGGGAAGAATGGGGGGGAAGGGAGGGGGCAAATGGGGCAAGGGGGTTGCAAGGGAGGTGGTAAACTGGGCTGGGTGGTGGGGTATGAGGTGGTGGCTGGGGAGGGTGCAGATTGTATAGTTGGGGGGCCAGACAGAGAAACAGAGACTCATTTTGATGACCCCTTTTGTGTTCCACAGCATTAGCATTCCACAACCCAGAAGTACCATAGCTTCTTAGTATATGTCGCCTTCCCCAACCCTAGCATTTGGTGAAGCTAAGCAACCATATATATGGCAACCCACCCCTCTCCCCAGCTAGGCTGTATATGACTGGAGCAGGAGGGGAAACCTGACCCATCCTGAGCCAAACCGGTTCTCACACTAGAGAATCTGAACAGAGAAGCAAATTCCATAATCAGGGTAGTGTTGGGTAAGGAAACAATGGGTTATTTGGAGTTGGGGCCGAGGCCAAAGTCAAGGCTGGGTCCTGGTTATCAGGGAGCTGAACTGTGCACTTTATAGAAGCCAAGCGTCTTTTAGAGGATGCCAGAATGAGGTCCCAGGGAGCAGACAAGCACAGAGAAGCCGGACAGGAGTTGATCCTGCAGCCCCAGACATGGAGAAAGTGGTGGCATGACCACTTTTCCACTCTCTGCAATTTTGAAAAAAAACCAATCTATCCAGATGCCCATTTCTTTAAAGCTAACTTGAGCAGGTTCCTGTTCTGGGCAATCAGTTTATTTCCAAGTCAGAAATTGGCATCAGAAGAGCAGTTACAAACCACAGATTGTCAAAGAAAGTGCCAGAAATTGGCTAGGGAGGAGTATCAGAGAATTATGGGTAGTGAGGATTCCTGCATCCCAAGAATGACCAGGAATGAACTGAACAGGAAGCTTGTTCATATTCTGATCAAGTTATATCCTGAGAAACGATCCAAACAGTTCTGTAGTTAAGCCTGGGCTTACAATGCAGCAGAGATTCGCCACCCTTAAGAAAATCCTTTAGGTTTACAAATGGGGCACCAGCACCAGTTGTGGACAAGGACTGTTGTGGCTGTCGAGCTCCACCACAGGAGAACCCTCCCCAATCCCACTGGCAGGACTAGAAACTCCTGCCACTTCCAAAGAGGTGAGTCAGCAACTAATAGTGCCCAATTTACTGGTTTAGACCACGGACCAAAGTGTGGTGCCATCCTGAGGGATTGTCTCTCCCAACCCACCACCAGATTAGTAGCTGAAGGGGAAATCTAGCTACAAAGCCCCCAGGGAATTCAGAAATGTGGACTAGAACATATCCCAGTGGAAATCAATTTCCAGAGGGAGGGGTTAAACCCAGAAGGGGGAGGAGGAGGACTGTCTGTGTCTCCCCTCTTATGACTATAAGCTATATTGAGTATGGTAAATGTATGGATTAGCCCACAGGGGGAAGGATGGTGAGGTGTCACACCTGGACCACACTGAGACAACCAGAGGATCCTTGGACATTACTTAGGGATAGTGGACCTAGAAACTGAAGCTTTAATGGACTTGGGGCACCTCTGCAGCATCTGGGTGTGACTTTGAGGTATCTCATTTGGGAACAGATACAGATAATTATTTTCAAGATTTGGGGCCAGATCCCGAGGTAGTTATTAAAGGGCGTGTACTTGTCAAAAATATTCTTGGACTTGTTTAAATTCCTCTAGGGCAGGGTTTCACAACCTCGTACTCTTGATACTTTGGGCTGGATACTTATGTGTTTCAGGGGGACCATCCTGAGCATTTAGGATATTTGGCCAAATCCTAGCCTCTACACACTAGATGGCAGTAGCACCTACACTTCCACTGTGACAGCTTAAAATGTCTCAAGATACTATAACATGTCCACTGGAGGGCAAAATCACCCCTGGTTGGGAACCATGGAGGCAATAAGGTCCTTAGGAGTAGTCAGAAGTGGGGGAAGAGAGTTATAAGGAGAACATGCTCAGCAGTGCCTGGGGCTGCAGGGGAGGCCTTAAGAAGGAGAAAAAAGTGATTTTTGAGCAGAAACCAAACTGCAAGGACCAGGGACTAAGTGGGAAGCAAAGAAGGGCAGTCAGTGAGGGATGCTCTTCAAGGACTCCCAGCAGTGAAGGGAAAGAGTGGGGTAGGATACGTGACTGAGAGATAAAAAAGTTCTTTTGAATAAGGGAGAACCTGAACCATGGAGGAGACAGCTGAAGAAAGCTTGAAAGTACAGGAAATAGGTAAAAGAAGGGAACAGACCCTGTATACTGTTTTGAAGGCATGTCCAATGTACTGTTCAATGAAAAAAAATATGTTTGTATGAAACAAAACCCCCAAAGTTCTCTGAGTGTACATATGTATATGTATATTACATATTTATGTGCGCCTTAGGTTATAGACTGGTGTTTGAAAAAGCATAGAAAAGGTCTGGGAAAACTTTTTTTTCCTTTTCAATAAAATGGAGTAGTGTGGGACAGTAGAATAGAGGGCTTCTACTTTATATACTTCTGTGTTATGAAAATAAATGTTCACAGATATACAAAAAATAAAAGGATGTGACTTTGCTGACTCGAATGGATTTGGAAAAGCCACCTCTTCCTTTGGGAGAGAAGAGGAGAGCAGACACAGACCTGTGTGGCAAAAATGATGGGAAATGAAGAGGGTTCCCCCATGTGTCCCCTATACAAGACACCTGAGAGTGAAGACTGAAGGTCTGGGTGGGGCTGGGGGCTTCTGGGCAGTGGCATATTTAGGAATATGGCATATTTAGGGGGAGGTGGGGTGTTGAGGGGGGAGGAAAGGATCATTAACCTGCACAGAGGATCCAATTAGGGTAGGAGTCAACTGAAAGAAAACTAAAAAGGAAGGGAATGGAGGAGCCTAGCAGGGCCACTGGAAAGGAAGGTAAGTAGTTCTAGGAGGAGTACCAGACACAAATCTCTGGTGTTACAACTTGTTTTTCTAATTTATTTTTTTCAAGAAAAGATTCAATCAGTTTGTTTGGATTTAGGGTTTATGTTTGGTAGGATTTAGGAAAAATATTGACATTTCCAAGATTTCTTGTGTTACAATCATTTTAAAGTACTTTCTCTGTATGTCCAGGGGAAAGGATTTAATAAACTAAAATTAACTCCATTTTTTATCACTAAATATCCTCAACAAACCCAACAGAGGTGATCTGACTCAGCCTTTGAGCCTTCAGGCTAGCATGCTTAGTGAGACGGGCAGCTAAGGAATAAGACAGTTTTAAATATGATGATGCTGGAAGAAAGACCCAACTCTAATGGGCAAGGGAAGGGGATGAAAATTTCACAGGGGCCAATGTTTTTGTCAAAAACAGTGATTTTTACCTCTGTAAAATAATGATGCTCTCTGGGCTTGCATTTGAGGTAATGGCAGGCAAAGTAGTCAAAAGGAATGACCAGGGGAAGGTACTTCTGACCTACCTCTTTCTACTCTCTCTAATGATCTGTCCACACTCTGGGAAGCCAAACTTGGGTACACCTTTCTCTAAAATAATGGAAAGTAAAAATAACTTAATCCATATAATTTATTTAGAAACAATGCTTTTTTCATCTTTGCTTTATATCATGCAGGATCAAAGTCAAAAGTTTGCCAGAGCATTTGTACAAAGATGTCACCTAATAGGAAACTTCCCTAAATGCCTTAAAAATCAGAATTTTCTATGACTTTGCACCCTGCTGTAAATGGTGGTGTTTCCAGCATCATTCTTTGCACTGTCATAATAATTGCATTCCTGCTTATCTATTTCTGTTTCTATTGGCCAAACTTATAAGGGAAATAAAGGATTAATGTCACCAAATTATAAACCTTCAGACCCTAGTGATCAGAAGGGTACAGCCAATGAGTCAGCAACCAACAAAACCTGCTCTGCGTGTGTGTAAAGTGTGGGAGGGGGTAGTATGTGGGTCTATAGGTCTTTAGACCCAGTTAAAAAAAAGGGAGGGAGTGTTACAGAGAAAGATATTTCACCTGAGAGTAAAAGAGATGAATGTAAGTATGAAATATGGCCAAACCACTCTCCTTTATGAGAAGTTGAAGGAAGGTACTGGTAAAGGGCAAAATAATGGGCCCGAAAAATAACAAAATGTGTATGGCATCTCTCCACCCAGATAAATGTATATTGTCTTAGTGGCAAAGAGTAAGTTCTCATCTCAAAATAGAAGATGTAGATAAGTGTTAACCTGGGTCTTGTGTTAATGAGATCAAGGTGATGTGGAATTCCACTTCACCTTCCTATTTATCTTTTGTGTTTCATAGCCATAGATCCAGACTCTAACTACTAAACTTTAACCAGCTCTCTTGCCAAAGTGGATCACTCTTCATAGTGGTGAAAGAATGGGGATGGCTCCATGTGAATTCATCCCCATCCTTGAGAAAACAAGTTATGGGGTGCACGTGCTGAGTGACAATGCTGAGGTCAGCAACATCACCTTTTGTTAATAAGTGGAGTCAGAGAAGGGAATTTACCCCCTTTAAACATACACTTTATCCATGGAAATAGCATCTGCTAAAAACCTGCATTGTGATGGGACTACAAATTAAGGCCCTGGTTAGTTGTGTCTTTAACTTGTTTTCTAAGAATTGATCATCACCTTAGTCTCTTATCCCATGCTCCCAAAATATATCTAGTTATTATTAGTTTCACATTCATTAAAAAGGCTTGATAAACTCAGATTCCAGCCAAACTGACCTCCTAGATTTCCCCTGTGAATAGCTCATGTTTTACTGTCTCCTTGCCCTTGAACATTGTCCCATCTGCCTGGGAAGACTTTCACTGTCGCCACCTGCTCAGATCCTCAAGAACCACCTCAGGGCACCTGGATGGCTCAGTTGGATCCCAGGGTCCTGGGAGGGAGCCCTCTGTGGAGCTCCCTGCTCTGCGAGGAGTCTGTTTCTCCCTCTCCCTCTGCCTGCTGGTCCCCCTGCTTGTATGCATGCACATGCACACATATACTCTCTCTCTCTGTCCAATAAATAAAAATCTTTAAAAAACAATAAAAAAGGACCATCTCAAACACCCCTGATTTTATAAGTCAAAATCTGTTTTTCCTTACTCTCTGCTAACTATTCTATCTCTCTCTTTCTTACAGCACTTCACTTTCTTATGTGATGGAGTAAAATACATTTAGTGTTAGCAGCTTCCCCCTTCTCCCTGTTCTCTAAAGATAATGATCTTTTTGGATGCATGAGTCTCTCCAAATCCAGTAACTTCTGTGGAGATTCTTGATATGCCAAATCAGTTCCTGAGCTTTTACTGTGCAGAACAGTTGTAGTAGGTAGAAAGAGCTGAAAAATTGCAAGGAACAATTCTAGTTCAATTAAGTAACATTGGAAAGGGAAGCAAGAGCTTCTTACAAAGAAGCAAAGAAGTGATAGAGGATGAAAAGAGGGGGAGGAAGAGGAAAAACTTGCAGGGGATACATTCCAGAATGACTTTTTTTAGTGAGAATGAGGAGTCATTAGAGAGTTTTCTAGGTAGCTGTAGTGTGTAAGAAACACTGAACATGGAAGTAATATGAAAAGGTTAAATGTTAAATGTTGCTGGGCATTACAGATTGGCTTCCCCTTGATGTTTTTCAAAGGACTATAGCAAATCCTTAAATATTCATTTTGGGAGGGGGTTTGTTTGTTTTTTAAGATTTTATTTATTTGACAGAGAGAGAAAAAGAGATCACAAGTAGGCAGAGAGGCAGGTAGAGAGAGAGGAGGAAGCAGGCTCCCTGCTGAGCAGAGAGCCCCATGCAGGCCTAGATCCCAGGACCCTGAGATCAGGACTTGAGCCAAAAGCAGAGGCTTTTTTTTTTTTTTTTTTTTTAAAGATTTTATTTATTTGACAGAGAGAAACACAGCCAGAGGGGGAACACAAGCAGGGGGAGTGAGAGAGGGAGAAGCAGGCTTCCTGCCAAGCAGAGAGCCCGATGTGGGACCCGATCCCGGGCCTCCGGGATCATGACCTGAGCCGAAGGCAGTCGCTTAACCAACTGAGCCACCCAGGCGCCCCCAAAAGCAGAGGCTTTAACCCACTGAGCTACCCAGGCGCCCCAGATATTCAAACTTTTAAAATTGTTTAATTGCTATACTTTTTTAGGATACAATTATATATTGAACCACACGGACTTTTAAGTTTTACTTGTTTGTCATTTGCATACAGGTCCTAATTCCTGTTTTGATATATTAGAAGGCAGGAGGCCTGTCATCCACATTTGACTTTCTTTGGTACCTTTTACAGAGTAGATGCTCAATAAATATTTGTTTAGTGACTAATAGATACCTAAGACTTGAAATGGTATCAGTTAAAAAGTATCCCTTTATACTAAAAAAACAAAACTGTAGTTAGGAAGGAATGTACTCTTACTTTTCTACCAGTATGAAATATTTTACCTTAAAGATGAATGGAAGGAAGTGGTTTCATGCAATATGTTCTTGAAAAACATAACCCTGCATTCATAATACCTCATTATATTCATTCTAGCACTTCGTTATATACTAATGTATATGCTTCTCTAATTTATTCATCATGAATCTTCTATCTTGGAAATTTGGGAATCAAAGTAAACAGAAGAAAGAAAGTGAGCTAAGGATATATATATATATATCCAGCAAGCTTCCTCCATCTCTTATTTTTTGTTAGAAAACAACTTTTAAGCATGTCTACATAATGTTTGGAAACTGATAAATGATCACAAAGGGTTTCAAATTCTGTGAGACAAGTAATCTGGTATTATCTCTGGAAATTTCTGCTTTAACTTGATCCTCACTTATCATGAACTAAGAATTTCTATTTCACTGTCCTCTGTTGTCCATCTTGAAACTCATCTTAATCACCATATATTTTATACTACAGAAACTGAAAGCCATATACAGGCAAGAATTAAGCATATCTCGTTTGTTGTAATATACAAATACCTATGAAGAACAGTAAAGATAGGTAATAAAAGATCATACAGTAGAAAAAACCTGATTATGTGCATGAGCTACATAGACTTGGGTTCGAGTCTCAATTCCACCATTTAATAGCCACGCATCACTGGGCAAGTTCTTTAACCTCTATAAGTACCAGTTTTATCATCTTCAATAATATAACCTACCTCACAGAGCTGAGGATTATCACAGTGTTTGCCGTATAATAAGGGCTAAAAAACCAGAGCTAGTAGTAATAGTGACATCAGTAGTAAAAACAGAATTAAGAGATAATGTGTTGAGCACTTCATGTCAGCTTTGGTGCTAAGTGCTCATAAGAATTCCCTGAGGTAGACACTATTAACCTTGTTTCTCTTCAAGTGTTCTCTCTCTCAGTTAAGAGCACCTTGCTTTTTCTCAGTTGCTTAAGTCAAACACACAGAAATCGTCCTTTATTCAAGTATTTTATTTTTCACATTCAATGCATCAGTATGTCCTGTCAGGTCATCCTTCACTACATATCTTGGCTCTGTTCACTTCTCCCCATCCCCTTAGCTACCACCCCAATCCAAACTTACCATATCATCTATCTCCCCTCAACTGATATAATTGCTTCCCAAATCGGTCTCTTTGCTTATCTCTTTACAATCCATTCTAACAGGGGCAGCCAAAGTCATCTTTTAAAAATGGAAATCTGATCATGTTATTTCCCAGCTTAAAATAAACAAACTATAACACTCTCCATTTGCCTCTGATTACTAATAAAAATCAACTTCTTATTCTGGCCCACAACGTGCAGCAGGATTTGATCTCTGCCTGCCTCTCCAGCCTTATCCAATACCATTTTCCCTCAATTTACTGTACTCCATCCTTTTTTATTCTAGCCTTTTTTAGTATCCTTGAATATAACAAGCCCATTCCTGTTTCATGACTTTTGCACCTGCTGTTCCCTCTGACTGGCACACTGTTCCCATAGATCTTCAGAAGGCTGGTTTCCTCCTGCCATGCAGGTCTCAGCTTATAAGTCCCTTTCTCTGGGAGGCCCTTCTTGACCACTCGACTAAAAATGGCCTTCTAGTCACTCTTGTAACATGACCTTTTTTTTTTATTCTAACCATCAAGTACTACCCAACATAGTCTTGTGAGTGTATTTGTATGTTTCCCCTACTCTAGAAGGTAAGTCCCAGGAGAGTAGGAACTTTAATCTGTCTTATTCAATTCTATATTTAAATACCTACTGCAAGTATTCAAAATATCTTAAGTTGAATAAACAAATTTTCCTTTTCCAGGTAAGGAAATCAAGGCACAGTTCACACAACTAAAATACAAAATTATTCCTTTGGTTAATATTGGATTCAAAACCTAGTAGTACAAAGTGTGTAAATTGTGAGTCTATGGGTTGAATCTGAGTAGGGACTCTTGAGAGGAGTCCAGAAAATTTAAAAATTGGGGAAATTTCATATAAATATTCATATTTCAGGTTTTTCTTCAAGAAATTGGAAGACCCAGCAATATCTGGCTTATATTCTTATATGGTAACAATAATTTGGATGTCAGGTGACTGCCCAACTTTCACTGAGACATGGTTCATTCATTCATTCAATAATCATTTGTTGAGCATTTACTATGTGCCATATATTTTCTAGGCCCTTGAGTTATATTAGTGAGCAGAAAAGACAAAAGATTTCTATCCTTAAGGAGCTTACATACTAGCAGAAAGAGATAGAAAATAAACAATAGATATGGCAGGTAAATTATATATATCATGAAATTTTATAATTGTTATATAAAAAATAAGAGCAAGGTAAGAAATATCAGGAGTACAGGGTATGGGGACTGAGAAGAAGAGAATCTTAAGATTATATATAAATAAAATAGTCAAGAAAGATGTGTCTATAATGTTAAAATAGAGAAAACTATACAGTTGCAGAGAATGCAGAAGTTAATCATGTAATTATAGGAGAATAAAGCATTTTAGACAGAGGTAACAGTCTGTACAAAAACCCTAAAGCTGGAGTATACCTGTCTAAGAGTACATCTGTTTGAGAAACAGCAAGGTCAGAGGGCCTTGTAAGCCCCAGTAAGGTCTTGGTTTTAATTCCAAATGAAATGGGATGCCATCATAAGGTCCTGAGTACAACAGAAACATTATGCGACTACTGGTATTAAGAACAGATTGAAGGAAACACGTAGAAGAGAAGAGAAAGCAATTAGAAGTCTTTGCAACAAAAAGAGGTAAGTGACATGTCTTGGACCAGAGTGATAGTAGTGCTATGGAAGGCACAGCCTGTGCAATCCCCAAAGTTTGAGGGAGTTAAGACCCTGTGGGATACTGGGGCACCTGGATGGCTGAGTCAGTTAAACATCTGCCTTGGGCTCAGGTCATGATCCCATGGTCCTGGGTCTGATTCCTGCATCAGGCTTCCTGCTCAGCAGGGAATCTGCTTCTCCTTTTGCCTCTCCTCCTCTCTCTCTCTTTCTCTCAAATAAATAAATGAAATCTAAAAAAAAATGGCTCTGTGGGATAACCTCTTGACCAATGGGACATGGGAGCTGAGAGAAAAATTCTCTATTTCTCCTCCTAGGTCAAGTCTCTTGAAATAACCTCCCTCTTCCCCTGCCTCACTTCCCTTTTCCTTCACTCTTGTGTCCTTGGAATAATATTCCCTAATACACATTAGCTTTTGCTTCATGTTTTGTTTTCCAGGAAACTGTGGTAAGACAGGAGGAAGATCAGAAGTTCAGTCTGGGACATACTCGTTTTGATACCAAGCAGATACTGAAAAGTCTATTGGATAAAAGATGCTATATTTTAGGAGAGAGATTTGGGCTGGAAGGGATACGTGTTGGAGTTATCAGTGTACAGATAGTATGTAAAACTGTAAGACTGTATAAACAAATCATGGAGAGAGTAAGTATGGATAGATGTGGGGAAAAAACTAAGGACCAAACCCCAGGCCCCCCTAATATTAAGGGGGACTTTGAGGAACCAGCAAAGGAATTTAAGAAAGGGTAACTGATAGAATAGAAGGGAAACTAGGATAGTGTAATTCTCCAGAAGTCAGGTAAAGAACATATATCAAAAAAAGGGGGGTGACTAGCTGTGCCAAGTGCACTGATTACATAAAAGAAGGAGTGACAATTGAACTGACCATTGGACTTAGCATCATTGATGCTTTGGAGACTTTGATATGAGCAATTTTGGTGCAGTAGTGAAAGTAAAATTCTAATTGGGATGGTTTTAATAGAGAATTAGTGGAGAGGAGCTCAAGATTCTGAAGACAGTGGTTTTGTTTTGTTTTTAAGTAGTTTTGCTGCAAATGGAAGCAAGGAAATGGGCAGTGGCTGGCAGGGAAAGTGGAGCAGTGAAGACTCTTTTCTAAAAGATTTTGTTTGAGAGAAAGCAAGAGAACACAGAAGGAGAGAGCACAGTGGGAGAGGGAGAAGCAAACTCCCCACTGAGCAGACAGCCTGACATGGAGCTAGATCCCAGGACACTGTGATCATGACCTGAGCCAAAGGCAGGTGCTTAACCGACTAAGCCATGCAGGAGACTTTTTTAGATGGTGCAAATACTAACCTATATGTATGCTGATGGAAATGATCCAGTAGAAATAGAAAATTCCATGACATAGGAGAGATATGAGAAATGCTCATGTAATTTCTTTGAGTAGGCAAATAAGGACAGAATCTCGTGTACAAGTGAAGTGCATAGCAGCAATGATAACAGACTTGAAGGCAGAGAACGCAGGTACAGATGCCAGTTGGTGGGTGAATATAGTGGAAGTTCTCTCCTAATCGCTTCAATTCTTTCAGTAAAATGGGAAGCAAAGGAAGGAGATGTTTGATGTTTGAGGAGAGCAAATGCAAAATAGTCATCTAGGAGGATGAGAGACTGAAAAGACTAGGAATACATAGTAAAGCTACTTGGCAGTATTAAGGATCTGTTTGAGGTTTATGATAATGAATTTAAAGTGAGAGTAGTCAAAGTTATTATATATTTCCCTTCAGTCAAGTTCAGCTGCAGGGATGCAGGTACAAGCACAGATGGAGAGTTGGTTTAAACAGTGCCATGGTTTTCACAAGTAAGATGGAGAAAGGGTCAAGGAAATCAAGAGGGTATATATGGGAATGATTATAAAGACTGATCATGAAACTTAAACTATGCTAGGTGGGGAATGCCTGGGTGGCTCAGTCGGTTGAGTGGCTCAGGTCATGATCCCAGGGTCCTGGGATCAAGTCCCTCATCAGACTCCTTGCTCCGTAGGGAGGCTGCTTCTCCTTCTGCCTACAGCTCCCTCTGCTTGTGTTCTCTCTCTCCTTCTCTTTCTCTCTGTCTCAAATAAAATCTTAAAAAAAACCTATGCTATGTGGGAAGAGAGCAAAGGATAATGAAAAAATTTTACGATCAGCTGTGGGGGTGGTCAATAGATTACTGGAATCGGGGTACAGAAATTGTAAACTAGAGGTAGTGGCAAAAAGAGAAACATGAAAATGAGATTACTGAGGAGATTGCTATCGCCCTTCAATGCCCTAAAATGTTTCAAATGGCCTGCCACAATCATTACATTATCTATTTTTTGGCCCCTGAAGAGATTTGAATTTGCAGCTCCTGTAACAGATTAAAACCTTGATATGAGCAAAATAATCATAAAACAGAAAGTCACTGAAGTTTGTATAATAATATGAGAGATAAAACTATATATATATATATATATATATATATGAAATACCAGTATTCACCCGCTCATCAATGATTCTTTGAAATCAATTCTTATTTTATGATTATCAAATATAACCCATTAGTTCTTACAAGGTACATAATCTGCTGACTATACTATAAATATCTGCTCCCCTCCAATAAACAAACTAAAAGGAGTTCAAATTACATAGGTATTGTAAAATAAAGGGGTTTATATTTCTGAAGCTAACACACAACAGTATGGTTCTATTTCTAAATAAATATTACAGACTATCTAATTAACTTTTAGTGAAATGAAAGTAAATTATAATCACCACTACCTTGCTATTTACCTTACCTGCAATTTTATGAAAAAGTAGATAGTCAAGTTTTGGAAGTTGAAATATTAGTCTTTTCATGTTATATATGTGTTACTTTATGCATACTTGCTACAAAAAATAAGTTAAATCAGGGACTCCCGCTTATATCCAAAAACAGGTGGAAAACATGACTAATTGCATCACACTTTAGCCTATGCAGACCAGAGAAGTCATCGCTGCTTTCTCAAGACCCCTGCTATACAATCTTGATCTTTTTGAGTTCAATTAATTCTAAAAGGTGCAGATTCTTAGTTTTCCTATTAGAAACTATCTTCTCTCCTGAAAATTGGTACCTGAGCAAGTTACTTGTTGACACTTAACTTTTCAAGGATCAATAGTTAAGTTGGAATTAAATTATGAGAAATGCTCACTGTCTGATAATCTCTTGGTAAAACCATGATGGGGAGCAGGGTAGGAGGGTGAAAGGTGATGAAACATATTTCTTAGTGTCTTAGGTAGACTGAGACAATGACTTTATTTTCTAAAGACACAGGTTTCCTTGCAATATGGCATAAAGTGAATCCCATTATACATGCTCCATGGACATTTGTTGACTAACATATAAAACTTGTTTACTATATACTATATGGGCACTTATATGTCAGAATCATTTAAGGGCCATCAAAATCAGGCAAAATTACTGTGTACTTATATTTATTTATTTTATTTTTCATTGTGGAACATTTCAAACACACTCAAAAATAAAATAACAATATAATGAACCCTATAGATTCAATAATTAGCAACATGCTACATGTCTTGTTTCAGATACCTCTACTGCCTCAACTTTTCTGATGATGTTGTTTTGTTGGAGTAATAATCACTAAAATGTGATGAATAGCAAGGCAAATGTAATGCTTCAGGACTGGATAAATATACTAAGGAACACTAGAAAGAGTTTGTGAGACACTCAGATTTTGAGAACCTCATTATTTCAATGATTACTAAAGACCATAAATAGTTGGACTATGCTCCCATTTAAGAAGGGGGTTCTTTTTCTGTTTACTTTGTTGGAGAGGTAAATGGTCATAATGGTTTTTGAACCTATAACTGGTTCGCTTCACTTGGCCATTGTGATACCCAAACATTTAGATTTCTACAGATGTTTGATAATACTTAATCATTCTTCTCATTACCTATGAATTAAATTCAGGGTTATATAAATATATATGTCTTCACCCACAGCTTAAGTCACCCCTCGTTCCAAATTCTTGGCAAAGTGATATGTGGGATTTTGTCAAAAATAAGATTACTTTCATCATTTTTATCCTATTAAGTGGCTCCACTGAAAAGATTCAGGTGGGAAGCAAGAGAGACAGTAATTCTTGGACTGGAACTGCCTCTCAAAATATGACTCACTTCTCCATCATTTCTCTATTACAATAACCCTTAACTGACATGCTGAGAAATTCAACCAATCACTCTTGAGACTGGCCAAAGAAAAAACACAAAAATGAGTGATTGGCTACAGGACTATCCAAACAGTAAATTTTTCTTGTTATGATTCAGATGGGTGGATATTACTAAATACTTCACATCTGCATTTCTAAACACACTGAAATCAGCAGACTATTTTTTAAGATTTTATTTTTATTTATTTACTTGACAGAAGGAGACAGCAAGAGAGGGAACACAAACAGGGCAAGTGAGAGAGGGAGAAGCAGGCTTCCCACTGAGCAAGGAGCCCAATGCAGGACTCAGTCCCAGAACCCTAGGATCATGATCTGAGCCAAAGGACCAATGACTGAGCCACCCAGGTGCCCCTCAACAGACTAATTTTAATGAAGTCAATAATACATAGGAAAAAATCATCCATAATTACCTTAAAGCAGTATCAAATTGGGGATTTTAGGTGGATACAGACATTGTCGAATTCAGAGCCTTTTTCACTATAAATTTCACTTTCTTGACAATGGCATAAAAACACCTATATGGACTGAATTTCTCACTTGGCACATATTTGGAGTCAGTGGCTAGTACTAGATCTGAAAAATGTATTTATTATATACAGCCAAATGCTAGTTACATCACTTGTATCATTCTGAAATAGATTTCTCTATCTCTGAGTTGATGAAAAAAGTTACTTCCTTTAGAACAGTGGTTCCCAAACTTTTTTTTCCTTATCAAGGCACACATGAGGTATGATATTCAAAAGTTTCACCCACCCCATCAGTCTAAATCATGCCCACAAATCTACTGCATCAATAAAAGATCTACTGCATGAATCTAAGCCTCTGTTCAGTGTGATATCATCCTTTTCTACTGATCTACATGTGAGTTGAGAACCACTGACCTAGATGATATCTACAGTAGATAAAATTTAATCTGTCAAGTACTTGAAAGAAAGGGCCACCTACAGGACAGGATTTCAGGGGTACTGGGAAATCCCACTTGTGCATGAGCATACTTAGCATGGAAATCTTGGTTTCTAATGCCATTTTCCATTAAAAGGAATGAGGGCTCCTTGGAAAAATGGCTGAGGTAGGACTAGGACTGGGGTAGGAAATATATAAGATATATAAGATAAGCCTGGAGCATCTTACAGTGCTGAAATATAAAGAAACACTCAAAATACACACACACACACACACACACACACACGTGCGCACACACACACACATACAATGATGAGGGTATGTCAAAGGGAAGATATGTCAACTGAACGAACTCTGATGGACAGAGGTAGAAGAATTTGAGCTATAAAATAAAGTAGTATCGTATTATTACCTAATGTATAATATAAATATCCATAATGATTAAATAATATGAATAAAGAGACAAATTCCTATGCAGAAGAATTATAAGCAATTTTATGTGGCACTCTGCCCTTGATGAGGTGGATCATAACTCCCCACTCCTTACTTATGAGCTGTGAATAACTACTTTTTTTCAAAGAGAAGAGTATGAAAAAAAAGGGGGGGAAAGTAACTTTACTGTTGAGAAAGACAAATACTACCTCAAGCCAGGTGATCAATGTCAATTTCAAAAGTGATAAGGCAAACTGAAACTCTCTATCCTTTATATGATATGAGGATAGTATTTTACATCCGTGGCCCTCCCCCAAAACATATCACCCCCAATTGTGAAATAAATATCAGATAAACTGCCACTGAGGGACATTCTACAACATACCTGAACAGTACTATTCCAATTGTCAAGGTCACAAGATATAAGGAAAGTCCAAAAAATGCTGACAGCCAAAAGGAATAAAAGGAGACTAACAACTAATATAATATGTTATCCCAAATGGGATCCTAGAATAGAAAAAAGACATTATGGAAAATCTGAGGAACTGTGAATAAGTATGGACTTTAGTTAATAATACTGTACCATTATTGGTTCATTAATTGTAACAAATGTTCCATAATCATGTAAGATGTTGATAATAGGGGAAATGAATGTAAAGCATACAGGAACTTACTGTGTTATCTTTGCAATAGTTCTGTAAATCCAAACCTGTTCTAAAATTTATAAGTTTATTTAAAAGCAAATGGAGGGCTTTTTTTATAGCACATTTTATAGGGACAAACCTGGAAATAAAGTACATGCAAATAAATAGGAAAATAGCTGACTAAACTGTGGTATGGAATATAAAGCAACACAGAATATTATATACTTAAAAGGATAAGTCAGTTCTCTATCCATTGACTTGGGAAAATTCCCACTACATATTTTTACTAAGAAAAGAAAATGCAGAGAAATGTGTAACTCTTATTTTATAAAACAATTAGGAAAAAAATCTATTTCAAAGAATAGGGAGAAGGTATACAAGGATACACACTGGATTACTAACATTGCTCAGTGTAGGAGAATGGGGTTCAAGGAGAGAAAAGAACAGAGAGGTAGTAAGTCTGGGATATAAGCAGGGCAGAGAAAATAAGCAATAATTAATTTGATAATTCATTATCAGTATAGAACATCTATATAGTGAAGTGATGCTTTGCAAATAAAATTTTAAATCTGTGAAAATGAAAAAAAAGCAAATTAATCAGAAGGAAAGAGATCTATTTTAGACTGACAGGATTTAATGAGGGTGGGGTGTAGAGAGGAGGTAAGCAGAAAAAGAGTAACTATACCTAAAGAATATAGTGTCAGTCACTGAAGGTGAATTACCGTCCTTTTCTCAATTTTGCTAAGAGATACCCAAGTAGGTGAAAATATTATCACTAAGGATGTGATAAGAATTTCTGCCAATATCCTGGAGCTTTTGCCCACCACAAACAGAAACTAAACTCACCACTTGCTTCCCCAACACTTCCCCCTCAAAACACATAAGTACAAAAGTGATGCTTTAGAGTATCAAGGATATTATTTATACACCACCTTGTTCTCCTGGCCTTTTGAACAATGAGGCCTCACCAGGGGTTTTGAAGTGCTTTTGATGAAGAGGTGACATAGCTTTGGCATCAAAGTCCACAGGAGACAAAAATAGGAAGGGTCTGCCTTTCCAAGAAGTTAAAATCAAATAATAGAGTGTGGGTCCCTGGTGAGCAAGATCAGAGACTCCCAAAATGGCAGAACTGAAAAGTGGTTTAAAGGTCATTTCAGCTCTCTACTTCAATACCTAATGCAGTCTCTATCTGAAAGTCTAGATCCTAGATCCTAGCACCAGGGTGGAAGGGAAAGGAAGGACATATTGTGGAATCCCTAAGTATAAAACAGATTGCTTTCCATAGTAAACGTCTTGCAAAAATGAATTTTATCTGTGATATCTTCCCTGTAGAGCACCTAGGAACTCAGTATGACCATGTGTTTACAGGGCTCCATGCAGAATATTTAGATATGTGGACTCAAGCTCATATTGCAAATTATGTGAAAAAAATTCAATGGCAGCTCATTTGCTAAGAGATCTCCCAGTAGCATCTGAAGCTATTTTCCATCAACAAAAAGCAACATTGGCCTAAATGATACTTCAGGACATTTTCATGGTCAGATATTAAGATCATTGAGCCAACTGGCTCTATGAAAAAAAATCATCAATATAAGGCTCTCAGATAGGAGTGGAGTTGAGGAAGAAATGAATCACAAACTTTCCTAAATTATATGAGCATACATAGTAAATGAAATTCCCATTATATGAAAATTTGTTAAGAATTTGCTGTCTAGTTCCAATAAATAATTAGAATTGAATTTACTGAAGCTCGACATGCACTGCAACCTTTCAAGAATATATCCACTGGGGAGCCTGGGTGGCTCAGTTGGCTGGGCGTCTGCCTTTGGCTCAGGTCGTGATCTCAGAGTCCTGGGATCAAGTTCTGCGTCTGGCTCCCTGCTCAGTAGGGAATCTGCTTCTCCCTCTGCCCCTGCTCATGCTCTCTCTCTCAAATAAATAAATAAAATCTTTAAAATAAAATAAAATAGTTTGCCTAAAAACAAACAAAAAAAGAATATATCCACTGTATAACGTGAGCAACACCTCCACATACTCCACGCCCAATCAAAAGACTGCGAGCTATGGTATTCAGCAATATTTTCATGCGGCTCTCACCTTAAAACACAAGTGTAGAATCCACTGTCTTGTGCCTCAGCTGAGTGAAACCATATTGAATCTTCTTCTTTGCTCATCCTGACTTCTGAAAAGATGATAGGCTCTTCCAAATCACCTTTGTTTTTGTACCACATAAGCCTGAGCCCAGTGCTCTGGGCCATGGTATAGTTGGTGCGAATATAACTGTAGAAAAGGGCACATTTCACACGTACTGGTTCTCCTGCCAAAGCCATGTAAGTCTTGAGATCCACTGACCAGTCAATGCAGCCATCCACTGAAAGAAAACCAGATTGGGCATGAAACGCAGTGAGCATTGTTTATTCTAATGATAAGAGCAACAATCATCGCCAACATGTACTAAGGACTTAACTGTGAGCCAGGCTTCACAGTATTTGCATGGCAAGTGCTTTACATAGCTTACCTCATTTAATCTTTCCAGTGATCCTTTTAGATAGACCAGCATTCTCCTTAGACCTGCCAAGCAGAATCCCTATTCTAGCTCTGTGCCTCCAGGAACTTTCCAGTCCTCTACAATAACTTTCTGCGTGGAGTTGACCAGATCCTCCAAGGAGCTCTAGCACTGGTGCTTATGTGCTTGCCCTGGGGCCCCTCCACTTGGTCCCAATTCTAGAATAGTAGCCTGGCAAAGGGATTACCCCTGCCAGTCATATGGTATTTGCTTCATGGGATTGTGTAAGATTAGACTGCTAGCATGGCACTGATATGCAGATTTTAGATGACTCAGATTGTTTGGACAGCAGCCCCGCAAAAGAAATACTTCTAGGAGACCCCTGTACAGCCTATGAGCAGCCCTGAGATTCACTTATGATTCTTATTTTACATACAAGAAAACCGAGACTCAGAGAAGTTCAGTGACTTTGCCCAAGGTCACACCACTAATAAGTAGTAGAAAACCAGTCTCTGATTCTATAGACGGTGTTCTTAACCCCTACACTCACTGCCTCTCCCTATAGTTTGACAGGAATAACTGTGTTATTTATTTGCCTTTGAGAAAAGCTGGAAGCAGTAGGCACCTAAAGTGATTATTTGCCATTATCTACAAGCCAATTTTTAATGGTATGACCTATTAATAGCAGATATTTAATCACATTTGATTTCTTTTTATACCCTAAGCCCTCCCTTGCTGTTCAGCTGGTGTTTGCTCATGGGAATATATTATATTAACATTATATTAACATTAGCTTTAATCAAATAATATTAGGTAATGAAAAACATGTACAGTAAATTCCCTCTTTTCCAGAATGTTTGGAAATGAAACACTGGCTAATTTAATATGCTAATCAATGCAATTAGCAAAGACAGTCTACCTCCAATTACTTAATTTCAAAGAATTTCATCAAATTATGCTACATGCTTTTATATTACTTGATTACTTTTTATAAAATAATCCTTTCATAACTGTATAAACACTGCCATTTTAAAATTATATGTTTCATTTATAATTTTGTAAACTGATCTGCTTCCTTTTTTAGATGTTGAGAACTCTGTAGTTCAGTGTGTTTATCTTTTAACAGTTGACAGCGAAGCTCAGGGCTAAATGCAATACTGAAGTGCAATAACTACCTTTTTTTAATATTTTAGAGAAAGAGTGTGTGTGCAGGTAGGGGGAGGAAGAGAGAAAGAAGAAGAAAGAGGAAGAGACTCTTAAGCAGACTCCACACTGAGTGTGGAGCCAGACTCCAGGCTGGTCTTATGACCCTGCGATTGTGACCTGAGCCAGAACCAAGAGTGGGGCACTTAACTGTCCATGATACCCAGGTAACCCCAAATGCAATAAGTATCTCACCTCAAATTTTGCTTTCTCTATACAAGTGTTCTTGACCTGGGGTTCAAGGACACCCAGAGGGTGGGTGCTTAGATAGACTTCAAAGTTGTTGTGCCTATTTGCATAGTTATACTTTTGGGGGGAAATATTCCACAGCTCTTTAATAGATCTTCAAAGGGGTCTACAGCCCAAGAAAGTTTTAGAACTCAGTGATTTCTGATCTCTCTTTCTGACTTCATTTTTTTCCTGCCCTGCTATATATGAGCTTTTATTACAAGCTGCCTCAAATCCTCTTATGTACGTGAAATATACGTTGGAAATAAATTAATAATCAAGTAAATAACTCATTCTAAATTTATAGTGAAGGGCATTTGAACTTTCTTTGAGGATTCAGAAGGCCCCAGATTCACCACTATGGATTTTGATGACCATTGTACACTGTTGAAGCCAAGAAGGAACAATTGGGTTAAACTAAGCATGTACTTACGACTCGCTATTTCTTGGGGGGTTTTTCTATTCACTCCCTGGAATTGGTCATTTACCTGTCATGTGTCACTCTCATAACTGTCAATAATAGAGGGAGATCTGCATTAGTTAAACTTTCTAGGTCATTTCTAGGTTAAACTTTCTAGGTTAATTATGGCAATCCATCTCTGGATTAAATGTAATTTTAATATTTATTGTTTTATCATCTTTAAATGAATTTTATATTATTTATTTTTATGAACTGTCTGTGACAGTACTCCTATGCACCACCAACAAAAACCTGAGGATAACTTAAAAAGACTTTAATAGCCCAGTTTTATCCCCTAACCCTAAAATGCACAGCAAATATTTTTGAATTAACAAATTTGGCTTAGCAAAGTAGTTTTAACCTCTATAATTACTCAATTAATAGAAAAAAAAGGATTTTGGAGTTTTTTTTTCCATTTGTTTCCTAAATCCCTTTAGTTGCCTCCTTTAAACAATCTGTTATATAATCTCGCTTTTACAGTGTTAACAGGCTGGTTTGGCCCATTAGTGACAGGACACGGTTGGTATTAAAGATAATCAAAATATCTGAGACACAATGATCATGCTTAAAGGCAGTTGAAGACATTTAATTTCCTTTACAATTAGCTTTATCATACAGACCTTAAGAATATACTGATAATTCATTTCCTTTTAAGTACTATTTGAGCAAAATGTATTTGATTTAATAGGTTCATAGTTCTTTTCCTCTGTTCTCTTGTTTAGCTAGCAGAGAGAAGTTCAGTTATAAGGCAGCAAACAGGCAAAAAACATATCTGCAGTGATGGGGAAAACAACTTCCAAATGTTATCCCCTTTATTCTTTTCCTTTAGTATTCACAAGGTTACAATATAAGGTATTTCAAGAATCCTGAGGGCATCTTCTCCAAAAGTAGACAAAGGGTATGATACTGGGGATCCGTGAAGGCCCATCTGCCAACAAATATTTTCCCACACAGAACTTTCACCAGTAGAAATCCATTCCTATGAGTTGAGGCAGTGTCGTCTTATATCTAAAGAGTATTGGATGACTACTAGATTCCAACATGATAGTATGACCTGTTTGTCTTGGATTTCTATTCCTAGGTAAACAAACCAAGAGTGGGGCAATAGGGGATAGAATATGATATAGTACATTCATTTATTTTAGATTTGGGAATAGTGAAGAAACTAAGAAGGATGTACTGCCGTAAGAGACCTGGAAAGTCAGGTGGCTAGGCAGCATGAAGGGACTGAACTGGTGAGGTTAAGAGAGAAGCACTGAAAGGTGTGAGAGAGTCACAAAAAGGCAGGAAGAGGAGAAAGGTCACATACAATTCAATTAGCCAAAGCCATTGCAGGAATCAAAGGTGGTGCCACCAGAAGTCACTAGCGAAAGTCACATTTCTATCATGAGAAAGAGTTGGCAATAATATGCTACACTTTCGGGGCCCCTTACATGTTGATACTATACATACTAAGCAAATAGGGATTTGTGATGCAGCTGACAAAGGTGCAGACTATGGCCACATTGGAGACATAGTGGAATTGAATAGCCCATAGAGGAAGCCAACCTGCCAGCTTGATATCATCAGCACAGGCCTTCTATCCAGAGTGGTCCAGACCCATTCTGTTTCCAACTCCAGTCACATCTATTTAAGTTGGCCCCCAAAGAGGTCCTGAGAAAAGTGGTTTCTAGACAGATCAGCTTCTCCTGCAGCTGATTTGAGAACTGGGTCTCACTGATCAGCGACAAGTGTAAATAGAGGCATTACAAGAAGGGAAACACTTCTCCCCGCAAAACGGTGAAATTCTACAGTTGGATTGGAGCTTGCTGCAGCACAAGCTCATCAAATTGTAAGTGAATGCTACCTGTTCTCTGCTTTCAGTAACTCAATATGGTTATAAATATACCTGTCATTCCATTAGAAAATACTTCCTATTTCTAAATTATCTATTCTCTGTTCACTCCTAAGTCTTACGAATAGCAATTTGAGTATTAAAACACACACACACACACACACACACACACACACACACACACACACAATTGTATTTCTTTAGATTCTCCTCTCTACCCCCTTGATTTACATTTCTGTAAAGCTCACAAAGTTATTACTCTCGGTTTAGTCTTGTTGGCAGAAATGCTTTAATATCTGAGCTATCCAAAACAATTATAATGGAGTTTAAAAAAAACAACCCTTCTTTAAAACCCAGGTCTCTGGATGCCTGGGTGGCTCAGTGGGTTAAGCCTCTGACTCTTGGTTTTTGCTCAGGTTATGATCAGGATCCTGGGATAGAGCTCTATGTCCACCTCCCAGCTCAGCGAGGAGTCTTTTTTCTGCCCCTCTGCCCCATGCTTGTGCATGTATGCATGACCTCTATCTCTCTAAAATAAAAATAAATCTTTAAAAAATTTTTAAAAACCCAGGTCTCTATTATAATCATTTTCATTCCAATCTGTCAGGTGTGTTCTTGGGGAGTCCGACATGAAGATTCAAACAGAAAAAAAAAAAAAGAACTCTGTGAGCACATAAAGGGACCATGCAATTTATTTTGCCATGAGGAGAGTCCTAAGGATAAACTTTAATACAATCCCATGGGACGTGCCCTGGGTGACAAAACAAAACCTATTTAGCCTCTTTATAGACAATCCTTGGCTTTCTCCTCAGTACAACCGGGAGAGGAAAACCTGCTACACTCACTTTCTGTGAAAACAGAGCTCTGAGAAAAGTTTATAAATCCCTAAAAAGAGGATAAGAGGTTCTTATCAACAATAATTATGTTATTTTAGAAAAAAATATTGTGTACAGTAAAATTATAGACTCTAGTGGCTATATACATTACAATGTTTATTATATGGATAGGATATATAACTGTGTTTAGAATTGCCAATTCTGGATTTCTACCCCAAATAAGAAATCTGTTTGGGTAAAATGGCTAATTAGCACAGCAGAAAATATCCAAGCTCCAGATATCTTGATAATATCCTCTCCTTCAGATGTACATCTGGCACTAGTTTATTATGTGTTTGTGATTAGTAAATTCATTTATTAACCGCTATTTTCTTTTAACTATGTTAACTATATCCCTTTCATTTTTACGGTCAGCTCTCCTATTCCTGATCAACAGGGCAATTGTTGGGGGCAATTCATCAAATCACCACTAGAGGGGGAGCTGTCCAAGTTTTTTGTGTAGCACTCACATTTCCCCACCTAACCCACCTAACCTCTAAAACTAAAAAAAATGCTATCTGCCAACCACTGGTTGCTGGAGAAGGATCACAGCACAAGCAAGGAATGCACACTGTGGGTAACAGAAGAAGCCAAAAGTTGAGCATGCAGCTGAGTTCTTGCTCAAACTGTGTAATCAGGTTGCACACACAGGAGGTGGATGACCCAACACAGAAAGGTGCAACAACAGCCACTGGCATTCATTGAGCCCTTGGTACAGAAAATCTGGGTGCCAAGATAGGTGCTTTGTGTGTATTTTTCTCTTTTCATTATCCTGTTAACTCTGGGAGGTTCAAAAAAACTCAAAGAGTTTAAATGACTTGCTCAAGGTCATGCAAGTTGTGGTGGTAGAGTGTGGATCCCAACACAGGTGAGTTGGACTCCAGAACTTATGTTCTTAATCACTGTGTGTTCTGTGTACTGCCTCCTTTACTCCTCATCCCAGCTCCTGAGCCATTAAAATATTAAGGTTTGCTTGATGCTATCTAAATTGTCATATGTATTCCAAAGAGCACAAGTCTGTCCAGTAGAGTAGACCTTTCCAGCTGAATGATAATCTATCCCCAAATAGTAAGTATTGTGGGAATAATAACCATCAAATAATGATTGCCAATTAGTTATCTACGAATTACACACAGTACTTACAGAGTAATGAATTCTTAATAATTTGTGTACTTGATTTAACTTCTGAAGAGGAGATCTAGAACTTGGATCAATTTTATCTGACCCAGACTGACTTACTTAAAATTTAATATCTAGGGATGATCACCCAATTCCTAAAATCATAATCTAGGAATAGAATTGTGTGTTTATCTTAACATTTGTATTTATGTATAATGATTATTGAATGCAATGTTACTCTCTTTATTCTTAATATTTTAATGTGGGAGTTAAATGTTTTCTATTTCTTTCCTAGCTCTCCCCCAAACACACAACTAATGACAAGTTTCTTTGCATTTATACCAATCACAATGAACAGTATTTGCCTCAGTTGGGCAACCCAAGGCACAAGAAGTCAAACCCCCTAAGAAGTAAATGGCCTGTGCCCTTACTGCTGGACACATGGCTCCTTACTCCCAGCATGGAAATATGGACAGAGCTGTTTCATTATTTTTTAAATAAAGTTCTGTCAGTAGAAAAAAATTTTTTAAACTTTTATGTGTGCATCAGTATCCCTCAATTGAGAAAATATCCCCCACCCCAGCTCTAAAAATACAATGAGTGATTATCGCTTCAGGTTTTAAAAAGCATTTCTATGCTTTTTATGAATTGGATTATACGCTTTCCTTTCACACTTTCACCCCCTACCATTTGTCAATGGGAAAGTTCTGCCTAAATGAAGTCTTTCATCTCATTTCAACCTAGTTATTACGCTTAATAATGGGCTGGCAACCATCTTCATTTCCCTTTCATTACAGGATCTGTGCTATGCTTTGTCAAGATCATTCCTTAGATCTTTAACTGACAAATGAGCCTAAATTACGTTCTGGAGGTGAAGCCATGTGAAACATTACAACCAGCTCCTCAACTCCTGATTACCTGAGACCTGATGAGAGCTTCCTTGGGAATTAGTCACTAGTCAGGAGCCCTTCTCAGGTGCACTGATGTTAATTTGAAAGCTGTGGCAGCAAAAGAGCCTATGGGAGACAGTATATCCGCACTGCTCACCAACCCCACTAGCAGGCTTTCTGCTGCCCCCTCAAATCCCGGATGCTTGGCAGTGAATTTTTCTTCCATGACAAATCTGTTCCGCCTCCCATGTCCACAGTCATCCAATCGAAATCTTTTGAAATCATCCCTGAATCTTGCCTTTCCCTGCCCATTGACCTCCCCCTGTCCCTCCCCAAAAGACATTAAAGCTTGTCATTTCCAAAAAGTTACTTACATTCTGCCCCACCTCTCCATCGTCACAGATGTCAAAGTCCAGGCCCTTCTCTTACCTTGTTTGGACTATTGTAATTCCCTTCTTAATGACTTTCCGACTTTCCATTCCAATCTGTTCTTCAAACTGCTACTAAGTGATCTTTCTGAAGTATATCCATATCCTTCACTGCTCAAAACCTGCGATGGCTCCCAGGACGCACATCCCTAAGCCTAGCTCCCCTGGCTCATCCTAGACTGCCTGTCCTTTCTGTTCCTTCCCATAGTTCTGCACATATCCTACACTTCAGTCAATACTCACCTTCCCTGCCATTCACTTTCCTCTGCCTTTGCCCTTCAGGTTTCTTCCTCTAGAATACCCTTTGCCTCTGGCATATCTATTGAGAGCCTACTAATCCTCCAAGATCCAGCTTCAAACGCCACTTCTATGAAACTGTACTTCATTGCCCCATGTGAATTCTTTCCCCTGTGGTATTCTCACCATGTGTTTGTCTACACATCTCCTCAGTTAGATGGGTGTCTCATTTACTTTGTGTTTCTAGGACAAGGTCTGATACATTGTACATAGTAGGCATTCATTTAATCTTTATGGGATGAAATCATGTGCTTTTTTCCCCAAATTTACTAATATTCGAAAGTTGTTTGAATTTATCAAAGAACTTAAGATTCCTCCTGCTGGGGACACCTGGGTGACTCAGTGGGTTAAACACCTGACTTTGGCTCAGGTCATGATCTCAAGGTCCTGGGATCAGGCCCCACATCAGGCTGCCTGGTCAGCAGAGAGTCAGCTTCTCCCTCTCCCTCTGCCTCTGCCACTCCCCACAGCTTGTGCTCTCTCACACATACACTTTGTTCTTGCCCTCTCTCAAATAAATAAGATCTCTTTTTTATTGTTATGTTAGTCACCATACAGTACATCATTAGTTTTTGAGTAAAATCTTAAAATAAAAAAAAATGATTCTTCCTGGTACTTCCCACCATAGAAAACAGTGATGTATACAAACTCTGATAGGAATGTCAGGAGATAGACCTCCAATGTACAAAATGTGTTCGCAAGAACAAATGCCTGCCACCTTTCCATTAGCCGGTATCACTAGAAACAGGAATAACAAAATAAACTCTATGCTACATTCCTACTCCAGAACTCATAATGCCCTGGTAAGTCAGCTAAAATCACCAACTCTACCACTCAAGCTCTTCCAAATTAAGCCCTACCTAACAGTATGCCTTGCTCTCGCTCACGCTGACCTTCTTCCTCCCAGTCCTACCCTAGCGCTCCTTGTCAGGGAAGTTATGCTGTGGGCCCTTACCCAATCAGCCCTTTCCTGTCTGCACATTCACGCCATTTCTCCCAACTTCCACACCAACCCAACCAAATTGTAGTCATTCCCTGAGCTTAGCTTACCTAGGTGTCAAGGTGGAAGTGGCATCCTGGTTTTCCTGCAATATTGATTGGCACATTAGTCAAGGTCACACTCCTCATTTTTTTCCTTTTTCATTTCATTGTTCCTAGAGCATCTCCTGGACCAGACACTTAGTAGGTCTTATTGAATGTAATTTTATATTTTCTCATTCCATGACACCTTGTACAATTAAGTGCAAATGGAGTGAGCTGTTTTGGTTAATTAATTTTCACATTAGCTGGAGGTTAACCTTTAGATTGTTGAAAATTTTTCTAAAACATCCAAATACACTTTTCTACTTAGCAAGTAAAGAATCAAGATGAGACTGAAATCTACACAACATCTGAGAAAGTCAGTTTCTACCTTGAGAAGAAATGGAGGCATCATATTAAACAAGCTTAACCCAGCATGAATAAAAAAGATTACCTGATGGTTGATGAAGTCTTTGGTTAAGAAGACAATCTGCATATGTACTAAATTGGAAAATCTCCCTCTGGCAATCTTCTTTTTGTTTTTGTTTTTTTTTTCTTAATTTCAAAATTACAGAGAACCAAAAAAAATAATATTACAAATTCCCATGATTTTACCATCCAAATTTAATAATGTTAACTTTTTCCCGATTTGGTTTCAGTAGCTTTGTTTTATTAAAGAAATAAAGCATTGCAAATATAGCTAATGTCCCCTTTAACCACCATACACAGTCCCATCCTTACCTCAAACCCCTGTCTAGATATAACCACTATGCATTCCAACTTTTAGATTCTTTTTTATTTTTAATTATTTCAAGATTTTATTTATTTGAGAAGGAGAGAGAGCATGAGAAGGGGGAGGGTCAGAGGGAGAAGTAGACTCCCCACGGAGCAGGGAGCCCCATGCAGGACTCGATCCCGGAACTCCAGGATCATAACCTGAGACGAAGGCAGTCGCTTAACCAACTGAGCCACCCAGATGCTCCCAACTTTTAGATTCTTGTACACATAAATAGGTACCCTGAAGAAAAACTACTGTGGTGACTAAAAGTTTGTCTTACATTGGGGAGTATAGGTGGGAATAAAAGCCAGTAAACTAAGGGCTCTTGTGATGTGGGTTCTAGTCAACTGAGGTCTAATAGAGTGTGTGTAGTGTGCACATACCCCATGGAAGCACACACTGCCCCTCTCATACATGCAGACTTAGTGCAGGCAAACCTCAGAGTCTACAAGCATATTTTGCCCAAAGTTAGTTGTTTCCATTGCCATGTGTTGCCACACAGATTTCAGGATGAGACCTTTGATACTGTTGAAGTTCTGCTCTGTTATGGGGAGTGCTCTGATTCATGGCAGAGACATAATTGCTGCTCATCAAATAGTGAGGTTCTAAAAGTTACAAGCAGGGCCCACATCTTCAATTCTACACTTGGCTGCCCCTGTTGCAAATCAAATTCTGTGTCAACTAGGATACATAGATTCCAAAGTAAGTGCCGATTAGGGCTTACTCATCTTCTTTAGCTAAGTTATTTCCTTCTCCATTTGCAAGCTTAGCGCATCATTGGGCTACCATAAACCCCTCCTCATGCTGAACTAGCTAAATAATGGAAATCCTCTGCCGGCTCTGACTGTCACGGGGCTGTAAGGATTAGAACAGTGTTCGGCACACACACAATACTCAGCAAGTATTTTCTGTTACTCCTTTGACTACTGCTATTATTCCTATTAACTATATATCTAGTTTACTAATTCTTCTACCATACTTCCCAAATGTTTACATATGACAATGCACATTATTTCAATAAAAAGTGTCTTTTATATCATCTTTATATTAAAGTTAGGTCACTAATTTTTTTTTCAAATTTGGAGCAGAGGTAAGTCATATTACCTACAAATTTCATTTCAGGACAGTGAAGGGCCATTCTGAAATATTTTGACATGATATATATTTTCATATTAATTATATATGATAGAGTAATATGTGCATATATATAGGTATAATGCTATATTAAAGATTGCATATATTTAGATTTTATAAATGACATAAAAATGTATAGACTGCATATAATACTTGTAGTTTATAGGGCGCTTGGGTGGCTCAGTGGGTTAAGGCCTCTGCCTTTGGCTCAGGTCATGATCTCAGCATTCTGAGATCCACATCTGCACCGGGGCTCTCTGCTCAGCAGGGAGCCTGCCTCCTCCTCTCTCTCTGCCTACTTGTGATCTCTCTCTGTCAAATAAAAAAATAAAATCTTTAAAAAAATACTTGAAGATTATAAATTTACATATATTTACATAGCATATTTATCTTATATTTATGTAATCATAATATAATTTATAGAATAAAATAAATTGTTATAACTAAATGTATTTATAAGTTGGTGATAATTGTTTGAATTATATGAAATTGTTTTTATAAACCAAAAATGTTACTTATTGAAAACTGAATGATTCATCCTAATATGTCATATAAAATAGCACATATTTAAATAAACATTTATCAGATAGTTTTAACTATCCTAAAAGGGAAGAGTAGAGCTAGAGTTGAGACTTCCATGTTATTTGGTAAATATTTTTATTATTTGTCAACATAAATTGATGGGCCCTTCTGATAATGCATAAAACCAGCAGAGCTGCTTCTTCCACCTTCCAGGCCTTTGCAGTGGCTGTGCCCTATGCCTGGTACACCGTTCCCTCAGATACACACTTAGCTCCCTGGTTGTGAACATCCTCCACTTATCCGTTCAAATAAGTTGGGGGTGGGGACAATTACTGGTTCCAGGACTGGCCAAAGGGATGGGTAGCTTTATAACCTCCACCCATTCACATCATTTCCAGAAGCATCTCCCAGACCCTGAACACTTCACTTCCTTACCCTACACCCCAAGAGCATCTGATCCCCATCAGCTCCCGCAGCACGTACAGAGTCTGCACTGTGAAGGCCAGCCTCATCCAGAACGGTGTCCAAGAAGGGCGATAAAGAAAGGGGGAGGGGCGCCTGGGTGGCTCAGTTGGTTAAGCAACTGCCTTCAGCTCAGGTCATGATCCTGGAGACCCGGGATCGAGCCCCACATCGGGCTCTCTACTCAACAGGAAGCCTGCTTCTCTCTCTCTCACTCCCCCTGCTTGTGTTCCCTCTCTCGCTGTGTTTCTCTCTGTCAAATAAATAAAATCTTAAAAAAAAAAAAGAAAGAAAAAAAGAAAGAAAGGGGGAAGCGGTTGCTCCCCTCCGCTGCCCCTAGCAGCAGCTCCACCAGGTCCCCTCCCTTTCCCCGTCTCTTCTTCTCCAGGACTGGGGGCGACCGCAGCCCTGGGGCACTTGGAGTGCCGGTCGGCTCACGTGGCCTGGAGGAAAAAACACAGGCGCCGTGGAGCGTCTCTCCTCAGTGACCGCTAGAAAATAGCGTCTTCTGGGAACAGGTAGCAGAGAAGTGCGGCAGTCTCTGGGGCCGCAGACCGGCCCAGAAGCCAGATCCTAGGCTGGGGAGAGGGGAGGAGGGCAGGGGACGCGGTGCAGCGTAAGTACCTGTAGCAACAGGAGCCCAAGATCGTGCTCGAGGGGGCGCCACCCATTGCAGTGCGGGCCCCAGCGGGCCCCAGCGGTCCTCGCCTGGGAAAAGGCTTGGACTCAGGACTTCCTGGGTATTGTATGCATCTGCGTAGTGTTAGCGCCACAGTCATAGTTTCACTACCCCTGATGCTGGCCTCGCCTTCTCCTCTCTGGGAAGTGGGTATGGTTATAGGGCATTCCATTATATTACTTTGTGCAGTTAGGTTAACGTTAAAGAACTAATTATATGTCACTGTGCTTGGGTATTGACTGTCTCCGTGGTAAAGGGGGCATAATTAATATTGTCTGTAGTTAAATTAATATTATAATGTTATAATATTAGTTACTCTGAAAGCACCTCCAGGAAGCCTTGTGCTATGCTTTATCGTTTGTTCATTGGGGATAATTATTGTGCATCCATTATTATTTGTGCTTTCATTATTACTAATTATAGAATTTAATTATTTCACCTTTACAGTATCCATTATTATAATTAAGGTCATAATTAAGGTATTATGTCATTAATCATTATCAGGATGAATACCACAGTTGTATTAACTATTATGTATACCATATGTATTACTTATTAAAAATGTTAGGGTAAGTATAGCACAGTTTAGTAATTTACTAATAAAAATAATACTAAATTAATTCTATACTTCTAAGAAACCCTGATGTTAATCTTTTCATCTCATCAGAATCAGGATAACTGAGATAAAATATTAATGCAGTTAATTGCATTATTATAATATTTTTTTAAAAAAACTATAGTAACTACCATTCCTTGTAGTGCTGGTGTGCCAAACTTCCTTTCTTTTTTATTTTATTTTATTTTATTTTTATTGTTACTAAAATTTTTTTTTCCAGTGTTCCAAGATTCATTCCCCATTCCCCACACCCAGTGCTCCACGCTTTAGGTGTCCCCAGTACCCACCACCAGGCTCTCCCATCCCTCCACCCCCCTCCCTCCAAGTCCCTCAGTTTGTTTCTGTGTCCAAAGTCTCTGTTGTTTCGTTTCCCTCCCTAGATTA
>PITA01021658.1:0-32178 GCA_004023965.1 Spilogale gracilis | reverse complement strand
ACAGACAAAGGGCTGGTATCCAAGATCTATAAAGAACTACTCAAACTCAACACCCAAAAAGAAGATGAACACATCAAAAAATGGGCAAGAGACATGAAGAGGCACTTCTCTGTAGAAGATATACAAATGGCTAACAGACACATGAAAAAATGTTCAGCGTCACTAGCTATCAGGGAAATTCAAATCAAAACCACTCTAGGATACCACCTTACACCAGTCAGAATGGCCAAAATTAAGACAGGAAACAACAAGTGTTGGAGAGGCTGCGGAGAAAGGGGAACCCTCTTACACTGTTGGTGGGAATGTAAACTGGTGCAGTCGCTTTGGAAAACAGTGTGGAGATTCCTTAAAAAATTGAAAATAGAGCTACCCTATGACCCTGCAATTGCACTACTGGGCATTTACCCCAAAGATACAGATGTAGTGAAAAGAAGGGCCATATGTACCCCAATGTTCATAGCAGCAATGGCCACAATCGCCAAACTGTGGAAAGAGCCAAGGTGCCCATCAACAGATGAATGGATAAAGAAGATGTGGTCCATATATACAATGGAATACTATGCCTCCCTCAGAAAGGATGAATATCCAACT
This sequence comes from Spilogale gracilis, assembly GCA_004023965.1. Classification (NCBI taxonomy): domain Eukaryota; kingdom Metazoa; phylum Chordata; class Mammalia; order Carnivora; family Mephitidae; genus Spilogale; species Spilogale gracilis. Next base: position 31,587 of record PITA01021658.1, on the reverse strand, counting down.
TTTGTAGCAACATGCACTGGATTGGGAGAGATTATGCTGAGTGAAATAATCCAAGTAGAGAAAGTCAAGTATCACATGGTTTCACTTAACTTGCGGTGCATAAGGGGTAATGTAGAGGACAGTAGGAGAAGGAAAGTAAATGGGAAGTAGGGTAGTCCAGGGAGATAAACGAAACAACAGAGACTTTGGACACAGAAACAAACTGAGGGACTTGGAGGGAGGGAGGTGGGGGAATGGGAGAGCCTGGTGGTGGGTACTGAGGGCACCTAGTGCATGGAGCACTGGGTGTGGGGAATGGGGAATGAATCTTGGAACACTGGAAAAAAAATATTTAGGAAACAATAAAAAAAAAGAAGGTAGTCATGTTGGAATTAAAAAACAACAAAAACTGACAAACTGAACAGACAGATTGAACGGGAAAAAGAGAAAAAGCTCAAATTACTAAAATCAAGAATGAAAGCTCATTGCTACTGAACCTACAAAAATGAAAAGATTACAAGAGCATACTATGAACAACTGTATATCAACAACCTAGATAATCTACAATGAAATGGTCAAATTTCTAGGCACACACAAAGTCCTGAATCTTACTTATGAAGATATTAAAAACCTGAATAGATCGGGGCGCCTGGGTGGCTCAGTTGGTTGGACGACTGCCTTCGGCTCAGGTCACCGGGATCGAGTCCCACATTGGGCTCCCTCTCCGGCAGGAAGCCTGCTTCTCCCTCTCTCACTCCCCCTGCTTATGTTCCCTCTCTGGCTGTGTTTCTGTCTGTCAAATAAAATCTTTAAAAAACAACAACAACAACAACAAAACCTGAATAGATCTCTAAAAAGAACTGAATCAGTAATCAAAAAACTTCCCATGAAGAAGAGATCACTCCCAGATAATTCAGTATTGAATTCTACTAAATGTTTGAAAAGAAATAATACAAATCCTTTACAAAGTTTTCTAAAAAATAGGAGAGAATACTTCTCAACTTATTCTATAAAGCTATTATTATCCTGATCAAAAAACAAAAACATCATCACAAAAAAAGAGAACTATAGACTCATATCCCTTATATAAAAACAAAAATCAACAAAATACTAGCAAACTGAAGCCAACATATAAAAAATATTATACACCACAACCAATAAGATTTATCCCAGAAATGAAAGGTTGGTTTAACATACAAAAATTAATCAATGTAATATACCATATTTATACAACAAAGGACAAAAACCACACGATCATCTCAATAAATGCACAAGATACAACAAAGATTGACAAAATCTAACATGCAGTCACATTAAAAATGCTCAATGAACTAGAAACAGAATGGAATTCCCTCAACCTGATAAAGGCATCTACAAAAACAGTCACCGCTCACATCATATCAATGTGAAACAGGTTAGCTGATAAAATGACAAAAAAATAACTTTACAACCATGTCCAATTCTTTTCTCAACATTTAATTTCAAAATTGTTAAGCCTTCAGAGAAGATGCAAGAATAATACAATGAACACCCACAGGCCCTTCACATAGAAACACCAGTTTTTGGTATTTTGTAATACTTTCAGGCAGACAGACTTTTTTCTGAACTGTTTGAAACTCATTTGTAGACATCCTTACCCTTAATTAAGCAATTAAGCATGTACCTCCTAAGACTAAGAACACTTTTCTTTTTCTTTTATAACCACAATGTAACTGCCACACTCAGGGAATTGAATACCAGTCAGTACTATCATTGAAAATACAGCCTATCTTCATATCTTCCGAATTTTCCTAATAATGTCTATTAAAGTATTTTCTTCAACCCAGGATCTAATCCATGCTCATGTGTTGCATTTAGTTGTCATGTCTGTTTTATCTACTTTATTTAGAACAGTTGCCCAAATTTTTATTTACCTTCACAACACTGATATTTTTTGAGAATATATTCTCAAGTATTTGAGATATTTTTTGAGAACACAGCCCAGTACTTAATTTGGATTTGCCTGATTGTTTCCTCATAATCAGGTTCAATCTAAACATTTTTTATTGGAGTACCACATAGGTAATGTTTCAACCATTACTGAAGATGGCAGGTTTGTTTCTTTAGAATGGTGGTGTTCTTCCTTCGTTTTTGTGCATTTTTTGTGGGCAAAATATCAAAAGTATGTTTGCCCAAAATTCCCCTGCATCAGTAACTTCTCAAAAAATCACAGAACAGCAAGCCATAAAATGACCCACTCAAAGGGTCAGTTTACAGTTCATAAAGGGATAAGCATGTGAAATCCATACACTTATACACACTGAATTTATTATTTGGTCTAGACAAATCTCTGGAGATTTCTTAATTCTCAGTTCCTCTTTTCACTGCACAGACACGTGTCTATTGTTGCAAATGCAGTAGAGTTTGGGGTAGAATACACTAGGACACTAGTGAGGCAATGGTGAGCCCTTTCTTGACCTGATTACTTAAGATCACTGTCTACCCCACCCCAACACATTTTCTCCACCTTCTTTATTTTGCTTTTCTCCTTAGCATTTTTCACTCTTTGACATATACATATTTCAGTTTTTCTCCTGGTTGTTGGCTACATTGCCCACTGGAATATAGGCCTCATGAGGGTGGACATTTTTATTTTTCTGGCTCCCTATTATCCTCCCACTACTTAGAACAGTCAGGTTCTCAATTCCAGTAGGTCCAAAGTAAAAGTTGTTATTCCACAAGTGAGTGAGTGAATGAATGAATGAATGGTTTCACTTCCTGCATTAAAATATGCTTAAGTCAGGTACATGGTTGGCTCAGTCAGTTGAGTGGTCAGCTCTTGATTTCGGCTCAAATTTACGATCTCAGGGTCCTGGGATCCAGCCCTGTCAGGGTCCAAATTCAGCAGGGAGTCTGCTTGAGGATTCTCTCTCTCTCTCTCTCCTTCTCCCTCTTCTCCTCCCCCTGCTTGCATGCTCTTTCTCTCTCTAAAATAAATAAATAAATCTTTTTAAAAAAATGCCAAAATTACAAGGGATATTTGAGCCACACAGTTCCTTTTCAAATATAATTTGATCAAGCTGTCTTTAAACTCATCTCTTCTTTCAACATATGAATTTTTTATAATAGGTTTATGACAAAAAATTATAATTGGGTCATTTAGTAGATCAGAAAAATGAACACAATTTGTGGTAACAAATATAAAACTCTTAAAGATCTTGACCATAAAGCTCTAGATAGGATACCCTCTACTAGAGGGTTTGGGTAGGTTTCTCACTTGCTTACTGCCATGGGTATCTTTGAAGTTTTGAAGAAGTGGGAGAAACCAAAGAGGTATTTAGATGAAGAAAACAGAAAGTGTAAAAAAAAAAAAAAAAAAAAAAGACTGGAGAATAAAATGAGTAAAATGAGTTCCCTATGGCCTCCCTCCTTCCCTCCACCATGTCTTTCAAATACCCGCAAGCCCGGGCTTATGTATAGTTATTAGCCCTTAAAGTCCATTTGGACTCATTCAATGAGGACTGTGAGGTCAGAAGGAAAACAGTCCACAGACTGGATATCATCTTCCCATCTAGATTATAAGGTCAGAACTGAGTCTCAGAAGGACAGGTTCTTCACAAGAAAGGAAAAACTGGTTTCAGGGCAAAATATCCTTTCTCTGAATGAATTCAGAAGTTCTTGTCAAACTATATTTTTTGTAAACATTCAAATGGTATAAAACAATAAATATGGTAAAGCCTTTTCACAATAATTAAAAGTTGAAAGTGTAAGAATTATTATATGATAAAAACAAGGTTTAAGAATCTTCTTATATTTGATTATTTTTTATGGGGGGTGACACACCTTTTTAAAGTTTGAGATTGTTGGTTTTAATCCAAAACTCTCTTACCAAACTTTAAACTAACCACAGAACCTTCTTAACTTAGAATTCTAAACTCTCACTCACCAAATGGCACATTCTCAGCATATGAAACCCATTGTGTTCCCAGCATCTAGGAGGGTAAAGGGAAGCTGAAATGGGATTCATTGCCTAGAAACTTCAATCTTGAGTTTTGACTCTTAAACTGTTGACAAAGGTGTGATTTCCTCTCTGGGAACATGTAAAAAAAAAATGGTAAGAGGCTGCTCCACTGCTAGAAAGAATGACTTCGTGTGAAATCTATTTATGGTCATTGCCAATTTTATATGTTCAGGTACTGAGAGCAGCCAGGGAGAGAGGAAAGATACTGAGCGCTCCTTGCTAACCTCCACATTACAAGTTAGAAAATCCTGAAAACCTCTCAGACACTGAAGATTTCCCTCCTGCTGAGGTCTTCAAAACTTCACCATCTTGGAGAAAAGCCAAGAAAGACAACAGAAAGTTTTTTGGCTTCTAAATTAGACTGGCCTTTCCTCTACCAGGCAGCCACCGCACCTGACTCGGGAGCGGGGCAGGCTCTCTGCAGCCGGAGGATCACAGCATACTGTTTGGCTGCACAAGTCCCGTGGTCAGCGCTGCTCCCCACATGAATCCAGCCAACAACAGCCCTTCTTACCATTCAGCCTTGACCTCGTGCACATGCTCACAATATTCTCAAGCACCGTACTAAAACCAAACGGAAAAGACAGAGGTGGTATCCAAACTGCTCCCATTAAATATTCAAGTTGAGAGTTCCTAAATTTTGAGAATGCCTGAGTAACTACTTCCAAAGAAGGAAAAGCATTCGAGAACTCTGCTTGAATTTGAATTTGAATCTGCTCTGACATTCCAACAAGTCACCATTTAAAATTGAGCAGTGTCTGTGTTTGAGGACACTGACCAGACTCCCACAGGGGTCTAGCTGACCTGGGCAACAACGTAAGAATCTGTTGCTGGGCCTTCCAAACCAGTAAAAAGCTAATGCATAGATGATTTTATTGTATCTTCCAAATTAAGCAAATTAAGCTACTTATCTTGGTCAGGATGGTATTCAGAACTTTCACAAATTTTAATCAACTGTTGGTAAATACCATGATTGGAATTGTGCATTCTTAGAAATACCAAAGGCTGGTATTGTTTATCCACTTATCCATTCAGCCAATATTGGTTGAATGCCTACTATGTGCTAAGCTCTGTTTTAGGAAGTAGGAATACAGCGATGAACAAAAGTGTCCCTGTCCTCACAGGGCTTATATTCTACCAGGGCAGGGGGAAAAAAGAGAATGATAGAGAAAAAAAGAAAACAAGCTTACCAGATAGCAATAAAAAAGCTACAGGAAAAAACAGACAAGATCTATTTGATAAGGAGTGTCAGATGGCAGAGGGAGTGGGTAGCAAAACAGGGTCACCATTTTAGATGGCATCAAGGAGGAAAGACCTCACTAAGGAGGTGACTTTCAAGCAAATCCTTGAAGAAGATGAAGGAGACAGACCTGGACATCTGGGGAACAACATTCCCAGTAGCAGGGTCCACAAATACAAAAGACCTGAGATGAGAGTGCCTGATGTTTGAGGAATTGTAAGAAGCTTAGCATGTCTGGAAAGGTATATGTGAGGGGGGAGCACTGGAAGATAAGGTTAGGGATGGAACTTTACCTTTGACCCTGAAAAAGAAATGATAAATTAATAAATGGAGGACTCAGAGCAAAAGGAGGCAAACCCTCAGGAAGGATTATTCTAGCTGACAACTAACTTCTGTGTTTACTTCATCCTGGTTTCTTGGCACAATATCAATCCAGCAGACTGCAAATAGAATATCGGTATGGCATGTAATAGTAATGGGCAGGGGGAAGGTCCTTTTGGGGGTGAATGTGGGACCTGCTTCTTCTGTACCTTTCAGCATTGGTTAGACCTGCACTGTCCACTACGGTAGCCACTCCCCACAGTGCTACTGAGTACTTGAATGTGCCTAGGCTTTAAGTATGAAATGCACACCAGAAGTTGAAAATGTAGTATTAAAAAAAAAGAAGGTAAAATGCCCCGTTAAGAGTTTATAATACTTATTATTGAAATGATAATATTTGGTACACAATGGGTTAAATATAGTGTATTATAAGTTTATTTCACTTGTTTCTTTCTTATTTCTTTCAATGTGGCTACTAAAAATTAAAATTGCAAATGTGACTCACTTCCTATTTTCACTGGACAGAGCTGGGTTGGAATACTACTAGAACAGTGCTTAGAATTTCCCAAGTTAGCTAAGGAGACCAAGCAGCTCCTTAAATGAAGAGAAAGAATGACTTAGGGGTGCCTGGGTGGCTCAGTTGGTTAAGCAACTGCCTTCGGCTCAGGTCATGATCCCGGAGACCCGGGATCGAGTCCCACATCGGGCTCCCTGCTCAGCAGGAAGCCTGCTTCTCCCTCTCTTACTCCCCCTGCTTGTGTTCCCTCTCTGGCTGTGTTTCTTTCTGTTAAATAAATAAAATCTTTAAAAAAATAAAATAAAATGACTTAGACTGAAGAATACCATCTCCCTGTGACCAAAAAGACAGGCATTGGCATTTTAAGGCAAAGACACCACTTGTTCATGCCACCTTATGCAGGATAATCAGACACCAAGAAGCTATCTGGTAGGTTTCTTCTCAGGAAACCAACCCAGGAAATTCTGGTTTAAAATATTTAGGCTTGATGTACAAATGATGGCCTAAATTCAAACAGGTTACCACTGAAAGGACTACACCTAAATATTATTCAGCCTTGCAAGAAAGGGAAGGCATCTATTAAGAGCTGTTACTAGGCAGAACACTTTGTATGTACCATCCCATGAAATCCTCATAGCCATCTGGGACTTCTTTTATTTAAATAAGAAAAAAAATGGGGGTGGGGGAGTTGGGACTCTAAAGCTATGGCAGCCATATTTAGATGGAGGAAGAAAACATAAGGTTCCTAGATATTTTTTGCCAAGAAGTGGTCCCTTATTTTACGAATGAAGAAAGTGAGGCTCAGGGGTATATTCATTTGCTAGAGGAACAAGATGAAGTAAACTCCTACCCCCACTGATTCCAAAGACTATGTCCTCCCACCAGAGTTCGTTGGCTGATCCTGGGTAGAATATACAGAATTTACCTGTTAACCCCTGACTCTATTAGTACTACGGTCATGGTTACCCCACCCTATGTTAAACTCAAGCCTCTTCTGTACCAACATGTGGACAATACCTAAGATGAGAAAGAAACAATAGTTAACACGGAGAAGGAAGCAACACTTAACATCTGTCTAGGTCTCAAGGAAACACAGCTGAAAAGGCCAGGGAACTCTCCTTAGAGAACCTCAAACTCTTCCAAAAAACCTTCAATCTCATACTACTTGGTTTTATATTAATGTGGAAACATGTCAAGCCATTGAAATGCCTTTCCATCTTTGAGCAAGGAATCTAAGATCATATAAGGTACAACCTACACATTCAGCAACACGAGTGATAGAACCCAGTCATGGAGTTCTATTCTATTCCGGGCTCTCACTACCATCCTGTTATACTGTCTCACCCTTATCTTGGGGGAAAAAAATAAAAGCTTCCTCTATTTCTAATCACTGTTATGCAAACAATATTTGCATGAGGGAAGGCCTTCATGAAATCCAAAATGCATGAGAGTGTTTTCCTCCTCATTCTAGACTTATTTGAGGCACCAGTCATGTTTTGATATTTCAGAGAAGCTCTGTGACTGAAGAGTCAAAACTAGTTTATCTTTCTAGTTTTTCAATATGACTAGTGGTATAGCTACAATGATAGGTAGATTTTTTGCATCTCTGAATATAATGTATAGTAATATTAACTATTTAAAAATATATGTGACTGTGCATTTGTCAGAACTCATGAGTATGTATAACAAAGGGAGAAAATTTAACTATTAATAATTTAAAAATTAATGCATTTTTTTAAAAAAGTAAATTCTAAAATGTAGCGATGACCTATTATTATATCAGAAAAATAATCCTATTATTTAGAGTACAAATAACTTGCTTCCTGGGAAAATTAAGAGCTTTTCTGAGTCAGGAAATTAGAGAACTGAAAAGGTTCTAACAAGCCCTTGTTTTACTTATGAGGAAAATGAGTCTCAGAGAGATTAGTGGGAAGGTTCTGGGTCACAAAACTGGTCAGTGACAGAAGCAAGACAGGACCCCAGTTCTCCTCAGCCTGGCCAGTGACCTTTGCCCACAACAACGCCCCCTAAGGGAGACAGAACACATCTGCAGGCTCTAAAACCATCCAGAACAATATAGTAGCAAAGGCAAAACTTTTAAAAGTACCAAAACGTTCACTGCAATTTTCCTAGCACTCGGTCAAATGCTTTTACTTAACTGATAGAAGTTAAGAATAAACATCCAGTTTGGCTATAAATTAAATCTTGCTTCAATATATGAAAATTTTTGCATTGGAAAAATCCTTAGAGCCTGATGTTTTTCTGGCATGCATTCTGTTCTTTCAGTTAGTGTGCTTGGTTATTAAAGACAGCTGTGTCCATTGCATACGAATATTATGGATGCTGAAAACCTAATAACAAAACCAAAAATTCTCAAGAGTCCCCTCCTTCTCCTTTTCTTGAACTTGAAACTGAAAAGAAACACATTTTCCACCAATGTCAAGAACTGCCACTCCTGTCATCTACCAATCACATTCATAAATTTAGATTGGTGACGGAAAAAAACCCTAAAGTCAACACAGACCGACAACCAAAATGTGAAAGTATATTAAAACTTGTTTTGTCAGATGAAAGCATGAAAAAAGTAAGATGTGTATCAGTATGAATGATGTGGTGCGAGTAATTTTTCATACTCATTTTGAAATTAAAAAGTAGCTTTTTTATTACTGAATTTTCATTCTTAAAATACAACCAAAGTATACTGCCATATAATGGGTAATTACTTCTATTGATGTTTGACTACATTACAAATTTGTATTAATCAGACCAAAAACAAAACAGGTACCTTTTTCCCCTCACTAAAGAAAATGTCATGGACTAACTATGGCCTTTCTTTTGGTTTGTTCTGAGTAGCAGTTTTTCCTTGTGTTTCACTCCAGCAATACTTACAGCTTTAAAAAGTCCCCACATAGGACATCTGGAACAGAATACTGTTAATCATGATCATGTTGTCTGATTCCAATGTGTATCACAGAGAACAGAAGAGGCATGAGGCAAAACAGCAGTACATAGAATTATGTGATAGATAATGTTTGACACTGTATATAACTCTGGGTTATTTATACATTTCATGGTGCTCCTTGCACAGAAGGCTCATCCAGATCCTGGAGGCCTGTCCACTTTCCAAATAGCAAAATCTGCTCAATATTTCAAGCTGGCCCTTCTAAACCACAGTAAGAATTTAGGTAGGTTTATAAGGGATGATTCACTGCACTGACTCAGTGTAGGCTCAGAGATGGGCTTTAGAAGACAATGTTAGATGTGTTCAGGGGAAATAATTTTCTGTTCGTCTGTGGTCTGGTATCCCCCAATCTCTGGAAGCGTGGTGGCTCCTTGTGACCCAAACACATTGTTGCTTACATTAAACAAGTGGTACCATTTAAAATTCCACTCAAAGGGAATGGTGGTGATCGAAGCCACTCAGAAACCACAAAAGCACTGACACCCTCCAAATTGAATATTTGAATGACATTTAAAGGGTGCCAAAATGCATAATCAATTCATTCAAAAGATAATTCCCTACTAGTTAGTGTGTACAGAACTCTGGGATAGTTATTCAAGACGAGACCAAGATGGCAGTGAAAGGGAATGATGCTACTTTACTGAAAAAAGACACTGATGAGAACAAAAGCAGGACAGTTCCGGGAGGACTGGAAATGAAAATGAAAGCAGGACGGAACCGAAAAGACATGGAAGAGCAAAGGGAGGGGAGGAGGAGCCATAAAGCAGAAACAAGGAGATAAAGAGAGGAACAAGAACCAGAGTATCAATTAAAAAAAAAATTAAGCTTTTGTGGTAATAATGGAGAAAAGATAAAAAATGTCTGGAAATAGTCTAAAGTATCGCAACACTAATATTTTATTCTATTTTGTTAACCCAAAGGGATATTTCTTTTCACTTTTATTAATGTATGTTTCCTTTCCCAACCTCCCACACCACAGGGAGATGTTACTTTCTGACACTTGCCCTCCCATGAGACTGAGGACTCAGAGCTTACCCCACACCCACCCCTACCTCTTCCCACTGACACTCAGATATCTCCTCACCAGTTTTGCTTTGTTTTTGTTTTGGTTTGGTTTGGTTTGTTTTAAAGATTTTATTTATTTATTTGATAGAGAGAAACACAGCTAGAGAGGGAACACAAGCAGAGGGACTGAAAGAGGGAGAAGCAGGCCTCCTGCCCAGCAGGAAGCCCGATGTGGGGCTCGATCCCGGGTCTCCAGGATCATGACCTGAGCCGAAAGCAGTCGCTTAACCAACTGAGCCACCCAGGCGCCCCTGTTTTGTTTTGTTTTGTTTTGTTTTGTTTTGTTTTGTTTTAATGCTTTAGATTACATTCTCTTTCCTCTACAGGTTTATCATAAACCCTTCATGTCACTATGCTCATTGAAAGAAAAAGTGAATATGTAGCTTATTGCCTTCAGGATTGAAACAAAGTCCCAAGTAGAAAGGTAGAAGGTTCTAGATCATATAACTCATTTTCAATAACATGGATACTCAAATCAAAAAGCATCAGACCAGGCATTTAGTTCAAATATTTACTGTTTCCTATGTGCAAGACACTGCACTCAATGGTATAAGGCACATTAGGCCTGTACATGAGAAACCAGATCTAAAACACCTAAGGACGGAAGGTAGGAAAGGATGGTAACAAGAGCCCCCATGGAAGAACAGGCCTGGAAAGCAAGAGAGATCTTTCTTACTCTGAGCCAGGAGAGAAAAAGAAAGCTGTAAGGACACAGAAAGGTGGGAGGCTGTAGAGCCATGGAGGAGGGAGGACACACTGTAGAAAACCAAAGAATAACTTCACTTTAGCCTGGGAACAGGTACAGAAGATCACTATCTCAAAACAAAGAGGTCAGAGATGGAAAGAGAGGAGCTGAAATCAAGAAAATCTTGGATTAATTAAATTTGGGAGCTAACAATGTTGACTCACTTTTCTCTTTATTAATATATTTGGATCAAGATTTGAAGAGAAAAGATAGGAAAAACACACAGGATTTCAGCAAACTCTGCTATTATCCAGCACACATTATACACACTAAGGCCAAACTACACACACTGCATTTTTCTCAGTGTTTTTAAAAACACACCTTCATGTAACTAGGAGAAGATGAATATCCTTCATACATACATAAACTGCAACAGAACTCCACTCAACAGAAAAATGAGAAATAAAAACATAAGTTATAGAATAAACACAATTGACTAATTGATGTATGAAAAATGTTCAGTTCCAGAAGTCAAATGCCAATGAAAACAAGGTTCTCAAGTGGAAAAACAGTTTTGGTGCAGGAAGATATACACCTATGTGCTGTAGATTGAAGTGGAAATTAGGACATCTCTTACATGAGGTATTTTGGCAAAACACACACACATACACACACAGTGTTTATATCCCTGACCCATTAATTGTACTTCTATGAATTTAGCCTAAGAAAACAACCAGAGAAAGAGAGAAAGATTAATCCTCAAAGATATTTGTTATGTCACTTATAACAGTGAACACTAAAAACAGTGTTAGTTTTTTTAATACCAAAGAAACTAAATAAATCACAGTATATGAATGGAATACTATGTAACTATTAAAAATATTTTTCAATTTTCAATGACTTTTTTTTAAATATTTTATTTATTTGACAGATAGAAACACAGCCAGAGAGGGAACATAAGCAGGGGGAGTGAGAGACGGAGAAGCAGGCTTCCCGCGGAGCAGGGAGCCTGATGTGGGACTTGATCCCGGGTCTCCAGGATCATGACCTGAGCCGAAGGCAGTCACTTAACCAACTGAGCCACCCAGGCGCCCCATCAATTTCCAAAGACTTTTTAATGAAATGGAGATATGTTCACAATATGGTGATAAATGAAAACAACCAAGATGCAAAACAGCATATAGGATATGATCCTACCTAATTATATAACTATATGTAAATATGGAGAAAAACAGCTGTAATGAAATATATCAAATCATATTAACAATGGTTATCTTTGAATTATATGGTTATTTCTATTTTTCAATCCATCTGTAATTTATATAATTATCATCTACCTTATAGTTAGCACATATTATCATATAAAATCATCTACTTTGCACGCAAAAACAGTACTACATGATGGATTAATTTGGAGTGTATTTTTGATACACTCAAGTCAATAAACTATAACTGTTTGGAGATAAAAATGAAATCCCCTACATCTTTGAGTGCTCATGCCTAATATAGGGTCTAATACATCAGCAATCAGTTCAATGAATAATGGTTGGCTGGCTGTAGAGACAAATGATAGATGGATATATGGAAGGAGCAATGGCTAAATAGTTGAGAAATTCTTCAGCATTTAGTAAAATCAATAGCTTTCCTGGTTTTTTCCAGAGGTAAAAAGGCTCATCAGGTGATACAATTTAAAGAGAATAAAAGGTAAAGAAAAAAATTAAAGGAATGATCTTTGCAAGGATAAATGGGAGGAGAATTAACCAATTGAGCTCATTTTCCTACCAGTTCTCAATCTCTATTCCAAACTTCACTAGATTATGCAAATGCACCCATTTCTTAGAGGGATGGTAGAAAGCAACTGCTCAAAAACAATTATACACTTGCTTCATTCTACCAGGAGGATGAATTTCCACTCATAGAACCCTGAACCTTTGTCCAGGTGAATCCAACTCCTCTATATAATCTCCAAAGAGGGCTATTCCAAATTGCTGCTCCAACTCTGTTGGTGACTACTGTAAGGGATAGACAGGCCCCTTTAGATAAACATTTATTTCTATTCATCTTTGGAAGCAGAAGTAGTGAGAATGGCTCTGTCCCCGCAACTCTCACATTTTCTTTGTGTATTCATAATTTCTTGGCGGGGAGACGCACTATAGATTATAGCGTCTCCATTCTCCAACTGATGTGAGGGTAACAGATACGTGTTCTTCATCCACTCTGACATCACAGTGACATATACTTAGGCTGAACGCCCAAGGCTGAAATCTGGTATGAGTTTAAACTTGCTTAGACTTGTGAACTTCTGAGTGAGGAAGTGTAATTCACACTTTTTTGTGTTTTTACCTCTTGCACCAAAACTGGGGTTCTTTGTAAATGCTCAACTCACCATTATTTCTCCCTCAAAAAGTCTGATTGCTCTTCACTCCATAGATTCAAATGCCATTTCCCACTTCCAAATGCCTACAATCATACATAATATCTCAAAATTATACTGGTTGGTCTGGAGGAGGGAGGGTAGATGGGAGAGAGACGACATGTGGCTTTATAATCAGGCAGTTCAAGATTTCAATTCTTACTAGCTCTTTGATCTTAGGCAAGCTATTAAACTTCTCAGAATCTCAGTTTCTTCATAAAAAAGGTGGCCAATGCCTCCCTAGATTACAGAACAATTTCGAAAATTAACATTAAATCACTATATGTATCTGGCAGAGACTGTACACAGTAAAAGCAGCTATTAGTAACAATAATTACTCTGTAAAGAAATCATTTGCTGATCTCTTTTCAAACTATGTGTTTCCCTATGAATGCTCAATGTCATACAAGAAATTTCCTTTCCAACTATTTTCCCTATTGGGTTCATTTTTAAGATGGTGACTCCCTATGCAGAACAATAACTTTATAGGCTGCTTCAGTTATACATTATATAAAGAAATAAGCATAAGAAAGCTTAGAAACTACAAAAAATAATGACATATGTATGGATTAAAATTCAGTATTTAGACTAAAAACACACGAGGCAGGGCTAAAATAGGATTTAAAATATACAATAGGGATTCCCAGTCTATTTACCACCAAAAAAAAAAAAAAAATGGAGCTTCCTGTTGATTTTAGGAACTTGTTGAAAGTACTCAACTAGTGGGACACCTGGGTGGCTCAGTTGGTTGGGCGACTGCCTTTGGCTCAGGTCACGATCCCGGAGACCCAGGATCGAGTCCCACATCGGGCTCCCCACCCCATGGGAAGCCTGTTTCTCCTTCTCTCACTCCCCCTGCTTGTGTTCCCTCTCTAGCTGTGTTTCTCTCTGTCAAATAAATAAATAAAACCTTAAAAAAAAAAAAAAAGAAAAGAAAGTACTCAACTAGTAACACAGGTAATTCATCTATGCTCATGAACTCTTTAAGACATGCCTTGGAGCTCTTGCCTTACTGTTTCCACCAATTGTAGACTAGTGTATCAGTATACTAATTCAAATCAAGACCTTCCAGTGAAAAAGCCACCTTAAACTAGATGCCCCCAAACCTTATACATATTTCATCTTTGCTTTCTTCCTTCTAAGACACAATTTAAGGCTCTGTAAAGGTAATGATCAATAGACACAGTAAGCAATACACTTGGTTTTGCTTTATAAACAGGTCATTTTGGTGTTATTTTTCAAGAAGCAAGAATTTGACACTTTCATAACAATACTTGTACATTTATGGATTCAATATAAAGAGAATGGCATTACAATAGGCCTTTCAATAGAAGTCAGCTGACAGATCCCAGCTGCTCAGATTCATTCTAACATAAAACACCAAGATTCGGGGCGCCTGGGTGGCTCAGTTGGTTAGGCAACTGCCTTCGGCTCAGGTCATGATCCCGGAGACCCGGGCTCGAGCCCCACATCAGGCTCCCTGCTCGGCCGGAGGCCTGCTTCTCCCTCTCTCACTCCCCCTGCTTGTGTTCCCTCTCTCGCTGTGTTTCTCTCTGTCAAATAAATAAAATATTTAAAAACAAACAAACAAACAAACAAACAAAAAACACCAAGATTCACAACTTCATGGTGTAGGCAAAGCCTAGTACCAGCCACTTTTCTAAGCAAGCTGGAATCCCCTTCTAGTGGTCAAGTGCTACCCAGACCCTAAAGCAAAGACTCTCTTTTTCAACTGACTGTTCAAAACCAAGAATTTTTTGTCCTCAAGGTGATGGTACATCTACAATGCAAAATATAACACTGCAGCAATTACACCAATATTTCACACTACTTTTGAAAACTATTCTGAGCGCTTGGACTCACACAATTTAGATAAACTGCCCACATTAATCCAATTCACTTGATAATTGCTCAATTCACCAATTTATTGCCCAGATGTAGCCAAATTTCTCCCTGTGGACAATAAAGATGTAATGACAGCCTGGATCTAAAATGTGCCAAACTGCACATATTACAACAAGTCAGGGAGCGGCCCTGTGAGAAGATTTAAGCACAGAGGGTCCCAAGTCTCCATGTAAGTGGAGCAGTGGTGTGGTTGGGAATATGGGACTTGGATTGCTGTGGCATCACGTGACCACAGAGATGAGATGTTCTATTGCTTCCTATGATAGGGAAGTGCAATCTGAAGCTGAACACACTGGAACAAGGAGAGGTCAGGCCCTTCTCTTCCTTACTTCAGGTCAAGATAAACTCTGAGTGTACAGAATCATACTCTCTTTCCAAAGCTCTGCCCTGAACACTGGCAAGTACTTCCTGCCACTGTATTATCCTGCTGTCATGAGTAGTAGGAATCTTTGAGGCTTTAGGAGCACTTTCCAAAGAAGACATCTCCAGGGAAGTCATCTGCATTCCATACAAAGCAATTTATTATAAATGCTACAGCAGCTGAACATAAATCCACCTTCCTTTCTGAGCTCATCTACCATGATGTGCATCTATCTATTCCCTGCTGAACTTGCAAAGACTAAATGTGCAGGGGGAAACTAAAGTAGCAGAGCGGGGAAAGAGGCAATGGAGAAAGAAAGGAAAATCAGGGGCGCCTGGGTGGCTCAGTTGGTTAAGCAACTGCCTTCGGCTCAGGTCATGATCCTGGAGACCCGGGATTGAGTCCCACATCGAACTCCCTGCTCGGCAGGAAGACTGCTTCTCCCTCTCTCACTCCCCCCAGCCTCTCTGGCTGTGTTTCTATCTGTCAAATAAATAAATAAAATCTTTAAAAAAAAAAAAAGGAAAATCAAAGTTAGCAGTCATTTTTATGAATTCAGCAATTATTGTGCATGCCCATAATATACCAAGCTGTAAGGATACAAACCATTGTACCCTCATGGAGTTAAATAAAATCATCACATATAAAAAAAAACTAATTATAAATCATTTTAAATGTTTGGAAAGTAAAGTATGGGCTGCTCTCAAAGGTTTAGCAACATGACCTGATCTCATCTGGGGAACCAGATCAAGCTTCCCTAAAGAAGGAATGTTTGTGCTTCCAAGTGCAGGATGAGTGGGTGTTAGCTAGGTATGGGGGATGATAGGGAGAAGAAAGGAGAGAAGAAAAGGCAGCTCAGGTAAAGGCCATGAGATATTAACACAGTGCTCCTCAAACTTTACCTGGCAAGTAAATTCTCCTGGGATCCAATTAAACTTCAGATTTCAATTCAATAGGTGTGGGATAGGACTTGGGATTCTGCATCCTAACAATCTCTCACATGAAACCAGCACTGCTGGTTGGGCCCACAGTTCACTCTGAGGATCTTCCCAGAGACCAGACCAGAGAGAACATGAGAGGGCCAAAGATGAGGCCAGAGAGCTTAGCAGAAGTCAGATCATGCCAGGCTGTGTAGACCATCTTAAGGAATTTGGTCTGAGAAGAGCAGAAACCATGAAGATCTCCACTTGCTTTGTTTTTTTCAAATAACCTTCCAAAGAGTTTCACTTTCCCTGGGAGACAGCACTTTGCAATATCTAAAGTGTAAGTGAGAGCAAAGGTGTTTATGGACTTCATGGCTTCTAAGAGCCAATAAAGTACAGCTCCTTCATCACAGACAGCCCATTAACAACCCATGTTTATTAGTAAAAATCCTCTGAAGTTAATACGCCTTTGTCAGCAAAAGTAATTGATCTTGGCCAGTTAATTTGGCTGGTTTTGCAGACCAAGGGCTTGCCACTCTTTTAAGAGTGTCCTACAAACTCTGTGGGCCTTACTCTCTTCAGTAAGGAATTTCCAAGAACACAGAGCCCATAGGGTTCTTAAAATAGTCTGGTAAAAGAGAACACAAACATCTTTCATTGGCACCTTGGTCTTTAGTCTTACAAGTCTGTAGACATCGGATTTTACAGAAATGTCTGTGCCAACTGCCACCATCCTGTTCCCTGAAAAATTGACTGAACAAAGGCATACAGAACTGTGTGCTGTCCAGTTAGGCAGGTAGTAAAAATCCAAGCTTAAACAAAGAAGAAACAGATGTATGCTTTAACCATTGCTTGGTACACTTTATAAACAATTCTTTGCTTCTGTATAGTAAAGAATCATTTTCTTTCCATTTTAAAATGAGTGTAGGACTTATTCACACTGAATGCATGCCATAAGGAATGCACTCCAGTATGACTCAGCCAACTCTATGGAACAGCCAAAGGAACTCAAGTTCTCACCCCCGCCCCCCATTAGTATTGGGACTCCAGAGAAGTAATTCTCTTGGCTCTCTTATTTATGTAATGGGTAGATGGGGATTATATAGTTTAACAAGTGATAGGAAAGCACGGCATTTTCTATGTGAGTCATGATGATATTCACACCTAAAAATGTTAGATGCTCTGCTTCTGGAATGAGCAAGAACAAGAGGTTGTGAAATACTCTCCAGATATCTTCAAATGTTAGCATGTTCTCAACTGTCTGGAATGCCATATAGACTGTCCTGACCTAAATCAAGGATGTAAAATCATGCATTAGGCATTTGTTTCATTATCCAAGGAATCCATCTCAAGATGAAATGTCTTTCTGGTGGTCTGCCCCTGTCACCACATCAAAAAAACATGGGTAGACCAATTTTTACAAATTTGGGGAGTGGAACTAAAAGGGTCAGATACAAAGTGTAAGCCACATGGTACATGCAATATTTACTCGAGAGCAAGGAACAGCTCAGAGAGTTGGCAAGTCATCCATAAGAGATGGCTAACATACACTAGGGATGTTTTGTGTGTACATGACTCCTTAGGGTGTCTCCCAGGCAAACAGAAATCTAATAAGAATGGGATATCTACGTACAATAGCCATTCTCCTAGGCAAGAAGGGACTGGCCAACTTAGAAGGGCAGAATTGCCACTGGAAGAGAAGAGATCACTGTAATGTACTATGTCATAAGACAGCAATAAAAGAATGTTAACATCACTGAACACTCACAGCACTAAGTACCATCAAGGTTAGAAAGATGTGCATTAGGAGTTGTGGCTCTTTACCTGATGAAGCACATGGTCTAACACAGACCAAGGGAAGACAAACCAGTAATCATGCTACAGCATGCTACCTGGAAGTGTGTGTGTGTGTGTGTGTGTGTGTGTGTGTGTGTGCGCACACGTGTGTGAGAGAAGGAAGAAGCAAAGGACAGTGGGGAGCTAGCCAGTGAGAGCTGTGAGCCTCAGGAACACAAATGAGAAAACGCTGCTCCCACCATCCGGGAAACAAAGTGGTCAACAAGTTGCAGTGGAATGTGATAACTGACTCTGAGAGCACTCACCAGGTGAAGAAGGAAAAGAAAGGAATTCCAGACCAGGCAGCAGTGGGAGCAAAGGAAAACACTGGTGCTCCAGTGTTCTATCTTCCATTGTGTATGAATATATACCCACAATACATATACATGTACATATACACAAACATGCTCAGAGGTATAAACATAGTCAGGTGTTGGGTGTGCCTGGGTGGCTCAGTCAGTTAAGCATCCAACCCTTGATTTTGGCTCGGGCCATGATCCCAGGGTCATGAGATCGAGCCACTCATCTGGCTACACACTGGGCATGGAGCCTGCTTAAGATTCTCTCTCTCCCTGTCCCTCTGCCCCTCCTAGCTCACACGGGCACGCTCTCTCTCTTAAAAAAAAAATTTTTTTTTAAAACGTAGTCTGTGTGTGTCTATGGTATATAGACACCCACAAATACACACGCTGTAGCTGACTGTGTTTCTGCCCCACCCCTGTCCTCCCACACTTAGGACATGAGTGAGCACGCTGGACTTCCAACTGCCAGCACCTGTGTTTCTTCCTCTTGCTGCTTATAGGACATTTTGTCACCTGAGTGGCAGCCTCAGAATGATACCCAATCAACCCCCCTCTCAAGCAAATGGAAGTTGCTGTAAACATACTTTCTTTTGGGGCACTTGGGTGGCTCAGTCGTTAAGCATCTGCCTTCAGCTCAGGTCATGATCCTGGAGTCCAGGGATTGAACCCCGCATCAAGCCCCACATTGAGACCCTCCTCATCGGACTCCCTGCTCTGCAGGAAGCCTGCTTTCTCACTCTCTCACTCCTCCTGCTTGTGTTCCCTCTCTCACTGTGTTTCTCTCTGTCAAATAAATGAATAAAATCTTTAAAAAAAAAAAAAAAAGCATATCTTCTCTCTCCCTTACCTCTCAGGCAGGAAATTCTGAGGCATGAATCTCACACAGGTTTCCAGAGATTGCCAGCAGGAGTGCACTGTGGCTGAGCACAGTATTTGTTTGGTGACATCCCCTCCACTGACTGCCTCCCCTTCTTGTCTCATCACCACATTCCTCAGCCAGCGTCCTGAGTATCTCCCCCAGAAACAACTTACATGCAAATCCTTGTCTCAGGGTCTGCTTCTGGGGAAAGCATAGACATGGACATGTGTGGGTTTGTATTTCTATTTATAGGCATGTTTATATAGACATGTATATTTATGTGGATATATACACTCAGAGATATAGGCACATACACATAAAAATATATGCACATACACAGATAGAACATACATGCTCAAATGCATAAATGTGTTTGTATTGCTTTCCTTTTTCCAAAGCATGTAGGTTATCAGACACAGTCTTTTTCTTACAGGAAAATCTATAGCCTATGCCCCTTCCTATCGCCTCCCCAGCAAAGCATTTAGCCTCACACTCGCCCTGTTCAAAGCCTTTGTCAAGTTTTTCCCCCTCAGTCAGCAAGATGACAGCTCAATCCCCGCCTTGCACCTTCCATGCCAAAGCCTCCAAGCAAACTCTGGGCCTAGCGGTCCCAGCGCCAGACTGGCTGGACATTTGCCATATTACTTCTAAAGCAAACATCTATGGTTACCACTCTCAAAACAGGACTGTTTGCTGCCAAGACATTATCTTTTCTTTTTAGTGTACTACATCAAAAGGTGACAAAGTGAAAGAATATTTAAACCAGGTTATTTTAATAATCTACAAAAAACCAACCCTGACATCTCTAATTTCTGTATTCACAAAAAGAAAAAACTGCTCTCACTGTTCTCCTCATATCTAAGCCTATGGACAAATGTCTTCTCCTCAGGTGACAGATGTTTCCCCTCTTGTCCTTATTGTATTAGCTTTGAGACTGATATCAGGAACATAAGAAAAAAACGTTCACTGCCCCTTATGTGCTAAGGGTGGCAATACAGAGAACTGGAAAGAATATGGGATTAAAAAATTAGGAAACTAAAATATAGGAATACAGAAAAGATATAGAATATAGGTTTGGAGAAAATTCACTAGCAGAAAAGCTCAGGCAAGTAACATCTTTGGATTTTTATTTCTTCAACTGAAAATGAAAGCAGGACTTCCAAGAGTGTGAATTTGACCCCTAGGTATGTTTTGTTCAGCATGCTCTGGGCTTACAAATACATGCAATTTGAATACCTTTAACACATTTAAGTTTGTGACCCCTGTATGTATAGTTTCTAAACTCATTTCCAGTACCCAACATTAGATAACTTTGTATGATTGTCATTGGTAAAACTTCAGGAGACTTCCATCCTCTTGCCACCTTCTGAATTTCTTCCCCAAGGAGGCTCAGCTGCCTCATGTCAACACTCCTTAATGGGAAAGACAATTCACACAGGTACAAATTTAAAATTTCCTACTGAGGGGTGCATGGGTGGCTCAGTCTGTTAAGAGTCTGTCTCAGACTCAGGTCATGATTCCAGGGTCCTAGGATCAAGCCCCACATCAGACTCCCTGCTCAGTGGGGAGTCTGCCTCTCCCTCTTCCTCTAACTGCCCCTCTCCCTTCTTGTGCTCTCTCTCACTCTCCCTCTCTCTACTGAATAAATTAAAATCTTCCCCCCAAAATAAAATAAAATAAATAAAATTTACCTACTGAAATGCAACTTGTTTTTCTTCAATTTACCCAAAGGAATGAGATTAACTTAAAAAATTATCAGAAAACTTTACTAATATGGAAGAAATAAAATTAAGAAATAGGCTTATTATTAATGGCTTATTTACATAAAAAAATAACATAAAGCTACTTAACCGTAATTAGCAAGAGGAGAAAAACATGACAGTTGAGTCTGAATATGCAAACTCTTGTCCATCTCCATCAGGAAATCACTTTCATATTTTTGTATATTATTATAGTATACATCTCATATTACATACCTTTTGCATATCTCCTCTCCCTCCCTTCCTTCCTTCCTTCCTTTCCTTCTTCTACCCCATATAAAATCCATCATTCTTAGTCATGTTCACTTTAATGTGTGATGAAGGAAAAGGGAAAGATTTTAGAAAAGATATGTAGAGAAATGGCAAATGTTATGATTCATGATATCTACATATGATTCTGCTTTGCTGCAATTAGGATACCGAGTTCTTCATGTATGTCTTTTTAATATTCTGATATGAATACTTTATGTTCTTTATTACAAAAGAGTAAAAGTTTTAAAAATATATGGTTGCATTAAACCCCAACTATAAATAACCTGGAGCACTGATTTAGACTAGACTCCCTATCATCATCACTACCATCATCACCAGCAATGACCTTATTCCAAATCTGAAATACATTAATTAAAAAGATCCCTTTAAAATTATGGCATATATCAAGTTCCTTCTTTTATTCCTAAATACTTGGAAACTATCCTTAGTATATGAATCACAAGTCAACATTTCTTAAAAGGCAAGTCTATGGCTTTGTCTCACTAATCTGAATCTGCAGGTAAGTGCCCATTTCTTCCTGTCCATCCCCCAATAAAAATGACCAACCTGACCAAATTATCAGATTATCTTACCCCGCAGAATATACTGAGGCAAGCTGCACTTACCCCCCTCCCTTCAGCTTCCCGCGTGACTGCACTGAAGAACTCAACAGGTACCTCAAAGAAAAGAGAATCCAGATCTTCCCAAAGAAGAAGGCAGGTGGAGGGAAACCAGCTTCTCTCCCCGACTCTTTAAACCAGTGCTTTTCAACCAGGTGTGATTTTTGTTCTCTAGGAGACATGTGGCAATGCCTGCAGACATTTTTGGTTATCATAACAGAGGGGGGGGCATGTGCTACTGACACCTAATGAGTTGTGGCCAGAGATAATGCTGAACATCCCACAATGCAGGAACATGCATTCCCAATACCCCCATCACAAAGAACTACCCAGCCCAGAATGTCAGTAGTGCCAAGGCTGAGAAAAAGGTAAAGCAATGAGCTTTTTCCTCCTGTCAGGGGAGAGGAAGAGATTGTAAAGAGCATCAGAGCTGCTTGTGATAGACGCCAGCCATGATTCACCAGAAGGAATACCCTTAGAATATCCAGGGCAGTACTTACAACACAGGAACACCTGGTACACTTGTTTCCTTCTGGCTGAAATTCTTCGCCTTCTCGGTACTGCACACCCTCAAACATACAGCCTGGAAAGTAAAGAGAAGTTTAGAATCAGGGCAGCAGCCTTTGCTCAGCTTGACACTATGCTTCTATCCAGTGGTCATTCCTCTTGCTTATCTACCTCCCACCTCCACTTCCACCTAGCAGATCTTTAACCAGAGGACAGACACAATTGCTTCATAGTTAAAAAAAAAAAAAAAAGTACAAAAGATTGACTTGTGTCCAGAAACCTGAAGATGCTAGAAAGCAAATAGGATGGTGGAAGCCAGGTCAGCCCAAGCGGGAACACTGCACAATAGTAGTGAGCCCTATGAGTCTAAGGGTCTCACCATGACCACTGGACTGCCCTCACCTAAATCCAGAGGGTCTGGAAGAAGCAAACAAAAGAAGGCCAAGTGAGAGAAATTAAGCTACCAAGCAAATGACATGAAGAGTTGTCACTCGGTGAGTATTCAAGAATTGTCCAGTCTCTACCAGACTCTTTGTAACCCTGATTTCACTCCATCTTCACAGTGATCCCACAAAGTGGGGACTCTTGTCACTGTTTCCATAATGAGGGAAATGTGGCTCAGAGAGAGGACGTAACTCACCCAGTTGACAGGTAGCAGAGCTGGGACTCAAACTCAGCTTTGACCTACCAGATGAATCACACAGAGGGTCAGGCACCAAGGCACGACGGCAGAAAAGCAGAAAAAGAGATGCCACTGTTTTTCAGACCCCCCACCATGTGATATTAAAGAGGGTCAGCCACCAAGTTTCACTAAAAATAAGATGAAAAGTCCAAGAGGTATCTCCAGTTGAGAAAGATGCTCAGGACACTGCTGTATTCTTAAGAAATACCACAAATGACCTGAAACACAGGCTGGCCAGTCACCCCATGTAAAACAGGCCATGAAAGGACTGTCAGCTAATGGCAAAGCCACTTTCCTCAGGACCATCCTCACAAGGTGCTTTGCCGTAATAGCCAAGGTCACTTTCCACATAGTAGACAGGGTTGGAATCAGCACAGTGGTGCCACAAATCAGCAAAAGTGCTCTTGTAAGAGACTGACTCATGCCCCTGAGAGTAAGTATTTA
Organism: Spilogale gracilis; assembly: GCA_004023965.1. Taxonomy (NCBI): domain Eukaryota; kingdom Metazoa; phylum Chordata; class Mammalia; order Carnivora; family Mephitidae; genus Spilogale; species Spilogale gracilis. The sequence goes on along the minus strand of PITA01021658.1, from coordinate 7,954 downwards.
AGTCCTGCCAACTGAAGTCATCAACAGAATCCACCAAACTCCTGAAGCTCTTGGTACCTAATAAGGGGAAACAAGTATTACCCATAACCACCTAGTCTGGCTACTGGATCTATTCATTTTAAATCTAAATATGGAGGCCTTTGTCCAACTGAAAGACATGGAACAAATGCTATAGAGTCTGAAGTTGAATCACTGAGTGCAACTCTGATTTTAAAGTCTATTTGATACCCATACCCAGAGCTAGCAATCAACCACTTCTCTGCTGTTCCCACTGACACAAAAAGACTTAGCAAGCTTGGGCCCCTCCCAGAACCTGTATCCCAGTATTGCTAATAACAACAGGTGCCAGGCGTCTCTTTCCAAAGCACACTTCCAACAAAAGGTCTTCAGTTCTTTCATAGAAGTTTGCACACTGGTTTTGCCATTTAGTTTGCCAGACAGATTAACCACAACAATCTACATTTGACAACTTAAATAAGGGAATTTTAAATGGAACTTCTTCATAAACTGTTTCCATTGCAACCCACCATTACTGATTAAGAAAGAGCAGACCAGCAAGAATGCTCTGAAATCTGTTTCAGGAAGAAAGTGACCACAGACTGTACATGTCTGTCATTATGCCGACTACCATTCTGTGATCAACAACAGATGTCAGTCCTTCTGAATTACCAAGGAGAATACCTCATGGCTTCCCTCGACTGTCCCTACCTAGACTTGGCTGAGTCCTCCCTCCCAAGACAAAAGACAATACATTCTGGATGTGGCCTCTTCTGATTCTTCTGATTTACCCCCCAAAGGTTGGTCTTTGAAATTAAACAGAGGGAGCAGAGTTCATTTTTGACCTCATAACCGAAGGCACAGAGCCTGCATGGGAGTCAGGGCGTTAGTGTGCAGCCCTGGCATGCTGACCTTTAAAGATTTGTCTCTCAGGGCATCTGGACCCAAGCAGAACAGTAACTATGGTGTGTGTTTGGGATAGGGGCAGGAGGAGGTAGTGCAGTATGGTGGCCAAGAGAGCGGGCCAGACCCCGACCCCACCTCACGGGCCTTGGGAAGGTGCTTGTTATTACTGGGTCTAATTTTTCCTGTGTGAACTGCAGACAGTGCCTTCTCCCTCCCTGGACGGTTGTGAGGACTTAGCACTGCAGTATGTGCAATCACAGAGTTCAGCCCTTCCTTCCTGGGAACTCAACCAAAAGCCAAATGAAAGAAGCAATTGCTCAAATATGATAACTTCAAATGCTGAAATAAATTCACTCAGCTGTTTGTATATGCACATTTCCAAAGGCAAGCCTGGAAACATGACAATCTTATAAGTAAGCAAGAACTTTCCTTCCATACGCTGAGTTGATTCTATACCAATAAAGCAACAGTCTCTTCAACACAAATGAATTCATATTTAAGGGCTACAATGATTTTTAAATACAAATGGCATACAAAATTTGCTCTGTTATCCATCTCAAGCTTGCAGGTGTATAGGAATTATGCAGGAGGCCTGGATTCTGCACTCAGAGATTCTGAATCGGTCTGAAATGCAGCCAGGGCATCAAAATTTACTTTTTAAAGCTTCTCAGGTGATATTAATGTGCAGCCTTGAGAACTACTAATCTAACTTCATAAGGACCCTTTTTAGACATTTAAGAGTATGGTTTCATAATACAAAGCATTTAATGCATTCAGAGGCAAAAGGAACTCAGGCAATAATTGGACTATGGAAAGAATTCTTTTATTTTCAACCAGTTTTTGGTCTTCTCATAAGTTCATTGAAGAATATAAGTTTCACAAAAATTCCAATGTGGACAGGAAGTTTGCCTCAATCAAGACTGTCCACGGAACTCAGGAAGGTTAGAGGTAGTAGAGAGCAACTGTCTTCATTGTCATTTAAAGAACAGAAAAAACTGGATTCTCTGGAAGGGACTCAGGTCCAGACATGTCTCAAACTGTATGGGGTAAGGGAGGGAGAGCAGCCCCCTACAAAGGGAGCCAGGCTCATCTCTGCAGAGCATCCCAGCATGGTACCTGAGCCATTCCCCAGGAAGTTTTGCAGAACAGATGGCCCTTTGGAGATTAATCTCAAAAGCAATGAGTACTAGATGTGAGTATTGCCTCCAGTGAAGAAAAGCACAGAGTAAAACCAAAACTCAGAACATCTGTCTGAGAGCATGGGCCAGGGGCTTAAAGGATCAGAAAAAAATCTCTCACCTCAAAATCCCTGGGCTCATATAAGGGCAAGAAAAGATGCAGGAGGCCTTTGTAATCCTGTTCAGAAAAGTAAGAGGAAACACTCCGGCCACTGGAAAGGAAAGATCCCTTTGCTGTCAGTTAGGCAGTGCGGCTCTCTTAAAAGACAGTGGGTCCAACTTGTTGCACCACACTGAAAACCGAGACCAGCAAAACCCTAAATTCACTTAGGGACACAGCTCTCAGTTTTCAGAAAACATCTGGTCACCTCATCACCAAGGCGAGTTCTAGCCAAGATACTGCAATATGAAGCAGTAAAAAGATAATTCTGGAAGCAAGAGAAAGCCACAGCCTTTCCTTCCAAAGTAAGCGTTACCTGTGGCCCTGTGGAGTGGAAAGCCAGTCCCCGGAGCCTGGAGCATCCACATGCCAAGACCTACAGCACTTTGCATTCATCCTGGGCACACCAGAGGTCCAACCGGACATTCCTGTGCAAAGGAGTTTGCTCTCTAAACCCATGAGGTACACAGACACAAAGCAAGACGAGTTCCAGTGTGGACGGGGAGAATCCTGTCTTCTTGAGAGAGCTCACAGAGATTTCACAGTCATATGCTGTGGCAGGGAGCCTAGCAGGCTTCCTTTCCTGAGAATGTTACCTGGGCAGGTAGGGCAGCACATTCCGAGATGCCTGGAAGGGTTCTTACAATGAACAACACATCGCACCTCAGACTCTGTGACAACACCTTCCTGAAAAACAGAATGCCACAAACATGTCAGCCCAGAAGTCCCACTGAGGAGTGATCACTTTAGGAAAGTAACCAAGGGAGTACGGGAAGAGCCCAAACATCAAAAGTGCAAAGGAGGGTGGGTGTCAGTCCAGAGGACATGGCACCAGTGAGGTCCCATCTCCCCAGCTCACAGCCTTGATGCTTTCAAACTTGGAGCACAAATCCTGTCTTGACCCTGTCCATGGTCTTCCTCTTTGGCCCAGAGTTCTTTCTTTTAAATCTAGCATTTAAGACCTTCTTACTGTCAGTCAGTAGCTAACAAGAGTCTATCTGTTCATTCACAGTTGTATTAAGTTGTCAACACTGCTATGCTTTCTATAATTGTTATTACACTTTAAGCCATTAATGATGAGGCACAGCATACATATGTAATACCCAGACGGGCATCTGGAGACCTAATATCTAGAAATATCTAGGCCAGCTCTGCTATCTTAGAACTTTCACACTACCTCACATAGAAAGCCTGGCACTCAAGCATCAAATGATGAGATTAAACAAAACTACTTTAAAGTTCATACTATATAAGGAAAAACGGAGCCTTTAGATGTTAATAATGAAGTCAAGTGACTCATTTGCAAATTGTCTTGGGATTCAGGTATTTTAATGTCAGTTGAAATATTTTTGGATTAATTTTCAGAGTTGGCCTTTGAAGAATTTTCTCCATATTCTCTATCCATCTTATAAATGGATTTGTGTGTTTGTTTAATTTTGTTTTGCAGGGAGGGGTAGCATAGGTTGAAAAAAAATGTAACAGTGTGACAACTAGATAATTTTCTTCATCCTGTCTGCTACCATATTATCTCTGGCCAACAAGGAATGTTTTATCCTCGATGTCTTCATATTTGTGAGGCCTGCGGATTCTACTATCAGAGTAATTTATTGAGGTCTATAGCACATTTGGGAAAAAAAAAAAAGAACAACTGTCAAAATATCACAGTCTACAACATCAAAAAAGGATCTGTGCTTTAGTTACATAATTGAAGCAAATGCAGAAAGGTATGGCCCAAGATCAATTTCCCTTTCGTATCTGCAGTCCAGATGGAGGATTCAGATTCGCTTCCAGCATGAATTTCCTGTCCGTGATCTTCAGATTTTTCTCTTTAGTAAGAAAGTAAAAGTGGAAAATAAAGGTAAATGTTTCACCATTGAAACTCTTTTGGTAGAAGGATTTCAGAAAGAATCTAGAATTCAACTCAAATGGAAATAAACCAGGTAGTTCAACTAGCTCTTCCCTGTCTGGTACCTAACCCTGTCCAGTGCATGCAGCCTCTGCCAGGACTGTCTTTAGTGATGCTCACCATTCCCGTAGGAGACGGCACTATCCTTGCTTCACAGGGCACTGAGAGGTCCAGAGAGGTGAAGAAACAAGTTATGTGAAGGACAGAGCCCATACTTTGTATTCACTCCACTGCACTCCCTCCTCTGTTACTGATCTTGTGCCCTGAGAAGGGAAGAGCTTAAAGAGTTTGCAATTGTGCCATTCTGTAGAGGAGTGTCTTAAATGAAGTCTACCCTGACAGGTACCAGTAAGTGGATATTTCCCACATTCACAGATGAGGTCTCATTCCCTAAAGAAGGAAGAAAATAAGCAGGAGTGGGAAGGTACCAGAGGAGCAGAGGAATAACTTTTATAACTACCTTCAAGGTCTGCTTTTATCACTACCAAATGAAATAATATTTCTAAACTAGCTAGTAGGGCTTAGGGAAAGTTTTTTAAAAGAAGGAGAATGAAAAGACATAGCTCATCTTTGGTACCTCTCTGGGTTCTACAGTTCAACACTTCCTGACTGCCCACGTTGTTGGTCCTCGGGACTGCTTTCAATAATAGTGCAATATTCCTGCATCATTCTCTGTGGGCCTGATGAGTAGCTAGTGACCAAAGATGACGGGAGATAAAAGTTTCAGTGTCAAAACTTGAAAATGGCTTCAAGTGTTTCTCAGTCAACAAAATATTTCTTCCTGGACAATAGTTTTCATTTAATTCAAACAAAGTCTTCAATGGAAAGTAGCAAAATTCACTACTAGTCCATGTAACCTGAGGATCTTCAAGATCTCTGGCTGTTGCATGAAAATGTTGTACTCCACTCCAAAAGGCTGCTTCAACAAGATCGTCTCACTTAAAAGACAGTGTAACCAGGGCTTTCAGAGTGCCTGATCATACTGGAAATCCCATCGGTCAAGAAGCAGAGTGTGAGTGGGTGGTACAAATTTAGAATGAATGTGGACTTTTGATATTATTAAACTTCACTGCTCTCATCTCTTTGTTCCATGAAGCTGGTTGAATATATAACGCAGAGCAAAAATTCAACAAATATTTATTGATTCACTTAATCTGTTATTTACATCTGTTCTAGCTACTGCTTATTTTCACAAATAATTTAGATTTATTACACAAATGAACTGAACATGTAACCAAATAAATAACTGACAATCTTTCATGTAAATGTGACCAGTGTGAATATATAACAGCACGGCTACATAAAAGTCAGATTTCAGTAAACTAAATGTCAGTATACTTGAGATAAGATCCAAAAGAAATATGCATTATTACATTAATCTTTCTTTCCTGTATTTTTTTTAAGATGGTATTTATTGGGGCGCCTGGGTGGCTCAGTTGGTTAAGCGACTGCCTTCGGCTCAGGTCATGATCCCGGAGACCTAGGATCGAGTCCCACATCGGGCTCCCTGCTCGGCAGGAGACCTGCTTCTCCCTCTCTCACTCCCCCTGCTTGTGTTCCTTCTCTGGCTGTGTTTCTCTCTGTCAAATAAATAAAATCTTAAAAAAAAAAAAGAGAGATTGTATTTATTTATTTGAGAGACAGAGCATGAGCCAGTGGGGGTGGGGGGTTAAGAGGAAGAGGTAGAGGGAGAAGAAGACTCCCCTGCTGAGCATCAGGCTCAATTTCAGGACCCTGAGATCATGACCTGAGCTGAAGGTAGACACTTAACCGACTAAGCCACCCAGGAGTCACCTTTTTTCCCCTTTAAATGCAAGAGCATATCCTGGAACAGTAAAATGGGGCTAATTATGTCAGGATTATATGAGGATTTTTTTTTTAACTGAGTATTCCTTTAGAGATAAGAAAAGGAGTTTGAACACTTAGATTCCTCATTTCTCCTTTAGTTATCTTGCTCTCTTCAAGACGTCTAACAAGTAGAGTCACGCAGAAGCAGCGCTCTTTGCAGGCTGCAGCAAGCACCAGGCACAGTGGGCTCCTTAAGAACGGAACTGATGTTTCCCAAATTTGTCAGGTTGAAATCATTGAGGTTACAATGTACTAATTGCTTTGATTTAAACAAGCTTACAGATTGGCTCCAGTTCAAAATGTTTCAAATCAAAGAAGGAAAACATATATCCTCTAACAGTACCTCTTTCTGCTAGCGGGAATTCATGTTTTGCTCAAAGTGGACTCACAGGAAGACATGAATTTTCCCCCAGGACATATACATCTTCCCAAAGTTTTTCCAGGCACAATTTAAAAATGGTGAACAATTCCACTGCATGTTTCTAGAAGTGAGTGCGGTACAGTATCTATCCTGTACTTATCTTGTTATGGTGAATGTCACCATACATATGTACAAGGATACAGTGATACAGTTGGTTTTTTCATTTACTTTTGCCATTTATTTATTTATTTATTTATTTATTTATTTTTGGTTTTGTGCTCCACTGCCTAAGAGGTATTTCTGAAGAACACTGTCCCAATTCATTTTCAGTGGAGAGGAAAATAGACTTTACCTGGCACTGACGTAGAGCACAGGGTTGTAAAGGACTCTGCCATCTGAAGGAGCTGTTGTAGGTATTTCCCTCATAGGTGCATCCTAAACAGGAAACACAAAAGCAGGAAAAAAGACAAAGAATGAATGTGTGCTTCCTTTATCTTTGGTTAAGTCTTCTGGGCCAGGACTAGCAATACTGGGAAGCATCACATTCCTTGGCTATTTTCTCCAAAACACAGCTAAGCCTTTTAAATATCCACTTGGTTTTCACTTACATTAATTCTTTGTCTACTGAGAAGGTTAACCTCTCAGACAATGGTTTTTTGGTTTTTTTTTTAATTGTACTAAAAATTTTTTTTTCCAGTGTTCCAAGATTCATTCCCCATTCCCCACACCCAGTGCTCCATGCTTTGGGTGTCCCCAGTACCCACCACAAGGCTCTCCCAGCCCTCCACCCCCCTCCCTCCATGTCCCTCAGTTTGTTTCTGTGTCCAAAGTCTCTGTTGTTTCGTTTCCCTCCCTAGATTACCCTAGCTCCCATTTACTTTCTTCTCCCACTGTCCTCCAGTTTACCCCTCATGCACCGCAAATAAGTGAAACCATGCGATACTTGACTTTCTCTTCTTTGCTTATTTCACTCAGCATAATCTCTTCCAGTCCAGTCCATGTTGCTACAAGTGTTGGATATTCATCCTTTCTGATGGACACATAGTATTCCATTGTATATATGTGCATCTTCTTTATCCGTGCATCTGTTGATGGGCAACTTGGCTCTTTCCACAGTTTGGCGATGTGACCTTTGCTGCTATGAACATTGGGGTACATATGGCCCTTCTTTTCACTACATCTGTATCTTTGGGGTAAATGCCCAGTAGTGCAATTGCAGGGTCATAGGGTAGCTCTATTTTCAATTTTTTAAGGAATCTCCACACTGTTTTCCAAAGCGACTGCACCAGTTTACATTCCCACCAACAGTGTAAGAGGGTTCCCCTTTCTCCGCAGCCTCTCCAACACTTGTTGTTTCCTGTCTTAATTTTGGCCATTCTGACTGGTGTAAGGTGGTATCCTAGAGTGGTTTTGATTTGAATTTCCCTGATAGCTAGTGACGCTGAACATTTTTTCATGTGTCTGTTAGCCATTTGTATATCTTCTACAGAGAAGTGCCTCTTCATGTCTCTTGCCCATTTTTTGATGTGTTCATCTTCTTTTTGGGTGTTGAGTTTGAGTAGTTCTTTATAGATCTTGGATACCAGCCCTTTGTCTGT
>PITA01021657.1:0-26300 GCA_004023965.1 Spilogale gracilis | reverse complement strand
TCTGATCACCTCGTTTTAACTTGCTGACCTCTGTAAAAATGCTTTCTCCAAATAAAGTCCCATCTGGAAGTACTACAGTTTAGGAGTCCAGCATGTCTTTTGGGGGTGGGGGACATAATGCAACCCCCAAGAGGCATAGTCACTAGACACGTTCAGGCAGAGCAGGATTTAAGTAGCTGAATAAGAGAAGAAAAGTCGGGGGGATGGTTTTAGGCCACACACACCCCGTTGGGGGTTTGTCCCTATAACTAAGGTGTTCTGGAGGGAATCAGCTGATGTTCAGCCCATATAACATGTGAAACCACACATTCGAAGGGAAGTAGGAGACTGATGCTCCCAAGCTCCATCTGTGAGGATAAAGGCCTCACAGACTGAATCAGGACTTATGTTTCAAATGCCAGAAGCCCTGTTAATTAGCTTATGGCGGGAGGGATTTTGGCTCACATAAATGAAAATTCCTGGGGTGGCTCTGACTCTGACTCTGACTTCAGGCAACATTAGGTCTCCTATGTCAGGGTCTTCTCAGGGAGTCAGGGCTCCCCTGCCATCCATCTCATGGACAGGGAGATCAACACCCCAATAGAAGGAGACTCTCCCCCTACAGCTCTGGGGGGGAAAGACATCTAATTCCCAGCTTGGATCCTAGGATCTTGGGATCATCTCTGATCTGAGCCAGCAACCGTGGAGAGAGGACATGTGTTTTATGGCTGGACCTTGCTCAGATACTGGGCAAGACAATTTTATCTGAAACATCTGGAATAGATTCCCCACAGGAAAAGGGGATCTTTTGCCCACAGAAAGGAGAAGGGGCTAGTAGTTTGACTAACTGGCTGGGATTTCAGACTCTGGGCCCCAAGAGGGCCCGACTTAATTCTCGCTCATCTCTTTACTGACAGTACTGAGCCCTTAGTAGGGTCTCGATAAAAGTTTATCTGACCAGAATCAGTTGAGAAGCAATTATTTGCTCACAATGTGGGCAGGGGGAGGTTGTGAAGAGTACTGTCTGAGGTTTGGAGACGGCTCTGGAACTGTGTGCCCTTGTCCTCAGGCAAACGGACTAGTCTTCAGGAAGGCAAAACAGTGCCAAATGTGGAGCTCCTTTGTACTTAGGGTTCTGAGCTTTTCTGCAGTCCTTTCTGAAAACCTTGAAGGCCTAACTTGTGTTTAAAGACAAAGGGGCTTTAAAGAATTTTGGAAAGAGGCCCCTGGGACTTTGGGAGTGTGGAGTAGATCTTAGAAAACATCATCTGGATAAATGAAGTATAAATTAATGCAGAAACTGTGCTTTTCCTTTGCTTTGAAACATACAGGTTTTGAAACCCAAGGGGAGGCAGCTGGCATGTGGTCAGTGTGCATCCCCAGAAGGAAAGTGCTTGAAATGTGTTTGGGGGGCCTCTGGGAAACCTGATCGGCTTCTGCTCTTTCCTGGACAAAATGGCAGCCTGCTCTCATATTCATTCCCTTCCAGGGATAGGCCTTGATTCTCATGGTATTATTGGCAGATAATACTTTTGCAAATATTAAAATCTGGTTTTTTAACTGGTTGGCAGGTATTAAAATCTGGGTGTCTATGTGATTTTCAACTCATGACATGGAGTCTCGGTTCTCAGGGGGCGAGCTGGGTGAGGCCTGGCAGGGCTGGCTATGGCGGCCGCGGCCCGGGGCTCGCTGGATGACAGCTGTGTGCTGTGTGCATCCGGGGCCTGGTTCTGCCTGCGGCGTGCTCGGTACTTTAACACGGTGTTCCTCAGACATCTGGGCCTGTGGAGTTAGCAGGGATTGCTTTTACTGTGGATTCGGGTTCAGGAGGCGTGGGCGGGCTCTCGCAGGCAGCCGGGGCGCTGGTCTGAGGAGCTCCTTTGGTGGCACAACTTGGGACCCGCGGCTCCGGACTCCACTCGGAGCAAGTGCTTATCCCTCTGCCGCCCAGCACGCTGCCACCGCATCTGGACCCCCACTTCGAGCCTCTGGGATCAAAGCCCAGCTGCTGGGCTCCCACCTTGCCTACGGGATGTCTGGGTGAGGAGAGCCACCTGTGTCTGAAGCAGCACATTCTCTCTGCGTCGGGAGAGGCCAGGATTTCTGGCTTCTTCATCCAGATGGAGACGCCACGGCATGGCTGGCTGCAGGTCAGGTCCAGGGAAAGACCTCTGGATCCCCTGATGGCTCCTCCCCTTTATCCTCCTCCTCACTCTTCTTCCCCAGCCTGTCCTTTCTTCTGAGGGTCCTTTGTTCTCATAATTATGTAAATGTCAGGGCTTCCTTACATGTATTAAAGAAAGAGGTCAATTTATATGGGCAAGAGAATCAAGTCAAGAGCAGACGTCTCCTCCTAGACCCCTGAATCCCAGTCCCGGTAGGTGACCAGTGTTACTACAGCCTGATCATGCCTCCGGCACCAGCAACAGAAACCCCAGCCCCCTCTGGCTTAGTAAGGGCATTCGACTGGTCATGTGATTGGATGCTAGCAGGGTTCTCTCCGTCCTCTACCTCGGAGAGATTCTCGCTTGCTCCTCTGTGCCATTAAAGTCCTTCCCTTCCATCTGGACCAGGAAGAGTGGCCAGGGTGTGCTGGGCTCTGATTGGCTGACATGAGTCACGCTGGCTCCCTGAGCTGGGATGCGAGGTCTGTCTCCTGGAAGCACTGGGGTGACCCCCAAACCACACAGCGTTTCTGTTAGGAAGGACGGAAGTGGGCTGAATGCTGGATGAGTAACTAATAGTGTGCACCATACTTCCAGAAGTTTCTGTATATGTATACAGTTGTGATATCTGTTCACTGAATCATTCATTCACTCATTCATTCATTCAGGGCCAACAGTTTGCCAGGCACATAGATTATTCTAATAAATACCAGCCACGAACCAGTGAGGGAAGTACCTTCCTTCCCTGTTTCCGGGTGAAGAGATTAAGGCAGAGACTCCAGGGATTTATCCAAGGTCACACAGCACTTAAGTAGCAGAGAGGAGATTTGAACCAGGCATTCTGGCTCCAGGTTCATCTCCGCCACTGGCTAATTCTGAGTCCTGAGGTGCTTCTATAAAGTTGACCCTCTCACCTCCGTGCATATGTTAGAAGCTAGAGGTTGGGTCGTGTCTCCACACGAATCAGGCATCACAAGTAACTGAATTATGTGAGTGAATTCAAAACCATATTTCTGTCCCTAGATCCAAATAACTATTATCACCGAAGGAACGAAATGACCACCACCGATGACCTGGACTTTAAGCACCATAGCTATAAGGACATGCGCCAGGTAAGCCCCAGGCCTCCCACAGGGCGTTGTATCACGCACCCAGAAGGACACAACTGTTTGTTGGTTGGTTTTTTCTTTTGAAATTAGGGTGGTGTGTGGGGGATAAGAACCCCAATGATCTTGTTGGTTTTCTGAAGCCACACTGAGTGCTTGTCTTGTCTACATGCGAATGCCTCGCAGGGGTTCCCATGACCAAAGCCTCCCTCTCCGCCAACTGGCTGAAACAGAATTTAGACCCAGACTTCTCTGATTTTATAATAGTTCTTAAGACTCACTGTGTGTTTCAGTGATAGCTGCCTTGAGGATGTTAGTCATAGGCAGAGTTAAAGAAGAAACAGGATCGAGAACACCATGGATAAAAGTAACAGCCAGAAGGCTTCATGTAGGACCTACGTTGATATCCTTTCTTACCTGCATCCAGGTGGTCAGCCCTCCAACCCACCCCCGGAGGGCGGGGACTGTTTCCCGAGCTTGCTGATGGGGAAGCCCAGTCACCAGGGAATTCTAGAACTCTGCCCCTTGTTTTTCACTCTCTGACTCTCCATCTTGGTTCTGTAACAGAATCACTGGGGGAAATTTGGAAAAATATCTTTACTTGAACCCTACCCAGGCCACTCGTTAAAGCAGAATGCTTAGGGGCGCCTGGGTGGCTCAGTCCTTAAGCGTCTGCCTTCGGCTCAGTTCATGATCTCAGAGTCCTGGGATCGAGCCCAGCATTCAGGCTCCCTGCTCGACAGGAAGCCTGCTTCTCCCTCTCTCACTCCCCCTGCTTGTGTTCCCTCTCTGGCTGTGTTTCTCTCTGTCAAATAAATAAATAAAATCTTTAAAAAAAAAAAGAAAAAAAGAAAAAAAGAATGCTTAGGAGAAGGGCCTGGAGGTGTAAATTTTTAAAAGCTCTCCTGGTGTTTCTGATGTACGGCCAAGCTTCAGAGGTACTGCCTGATAGCCCATCTCAGCCGAGACTGTCCCCAGATTTAGTCACAGAAACCAAGGAACTGGACCTGTGGGCAGTGTTTGCATCCTGGGCCCAGAAGGGAGAAGGGACCAGCCCTTCATTAGGACAAGCCAGAAGGGCAGGGCCTGTGCTGAGTGCTTTGCCTATGAAATCCCGTCCAGCCTGTGCCCCGGCGTGCTCGGAAAGCTCAAGGAGGGCTGCCGAGTGAGAAATCCTTCCATACTGAGAATCTGTGTGAAGAGACAGAACCGGGAGATGCCTTCCTGAACACATTTACAGAACCAAGCTTCGCTAAGGGCAGATTAGCAAGGCTCAAAGCAAAGGGCGCGAGGGTGCCGAGAGGAGTCAGGCACCCAGTCCGAGTCCCAAGCTCCTGACGTTGGAGCAGCGAGCCCAGAGCCCTCACCACCTCGTCCCAGGGAACCAACAAACCCAGTCTGTCTCGGTGTCGCTTCATTTGAGACACTCACGCAGAGCTTCCAGACCCCTGTCAGCCCAGGCTTAGAGGGGGACACGCTAAAGAGACCGTCTTGCTGTCTTGCTCTTCCGAAATCAGGAGACTGTGTCTGGGCCTGAGCTCGTGGGCCATCCGGCACTCACGTGGCCCTGCACACCCTTCCCTTTCACGGAGCCCTTGCCAGTTAATTCAGCTTTGCTGACTGCACGTCTCTGGAGATCTTTGCGAGCCCAGAAACTAGGCAAATATCCGCTCAGCTGGTGCAATTAATGTCAAAAGCAATGAATCTAAATACATTTAAAGTGAGCTACCGCACAGAGACTCTGGATAGCTGGTATCTTTAAGTAGTCGTTCTGTGTAGAGAATCGGGGTCCTTCCAGAAAAGGAGAACTAGGGGAGTGTACTTCATCCCCCTGGGCACCTCTGCTCACCATCACTTGGTGACGTAGAACCAAGGGGACACTCAGCATGGTTGGTGCAGCCCCTGCAGGTGATGTGGGTGACCCCAGGGCTCTACGGCCCTCAACCGGAAACCGCTCAGGGGAGAGTCTCTCAGGCCTGAAGAGTGTTCAAGCCGGAAGTGATTTGCCATTTGGATTCCTGGCTCTTGGGGATGAGAAAGAAGCCAGCATTCTTAGGAATTCCCCATATGGAGTCTGCTGGGTTACTATAGAAATCTCTCTACTTCAGAAAAAAAAAAAATGTTGGTTTTTCCTAGTATTGAGAGAGACATTTCCAACCTAAAGAGAGAGAGAGAGAGAGAGAGAGAGAGAGAGAGAGAAAGAGAAAGAGAAACAGCGGAGCAGGAAGAGAAATAGAAAATAGAAAAGCACATTGTATAGGAAATGCTGAGAATATATACAGGAAGTATTTCTAGAGCACTGACTTTTAAGGTGCTGTTCTCCTACAGGGGGAGCCCTGGCGGATTGGTTAGGAAGGGAAGGGGAGGGCAAAGAACAGGTTGTGCATCACTGATGTCACGAGACAGAGTGAGGCCACCCCTCATGAGTGCTCCAGCCTTCATGGCGTGTGTCCGTTTCTAACTGCCATGGTACCTCGTTGTCTATATACATCTCCTTCATTTGGGACCATGAGGGCAGAGACTCCATCACTTTGTAATAAATCCGTAATATGTACTATATATATATGTACATTGGATGTCCTTCCACAGAGGTATTTGGGGGATAGGAAAGAGGAGTGACTGGCCCGGTTGGCCTGGTGGGGAAGGGCTTTGGTTGCAGATGGGGTTGGCCATGGGCTGGGGCCTTTGGCCAGCCTTTGGCAGGTGAAGACAGAAGGGAGGCCACCTCAGGCAGCAAGAGCAAAGGGCTAGGGGAGGGAATAGAATGACATGCTTCTGGAACAGTCTGCTGGGAGAGGAGGCTTGCCTGAGTGCTGGGAGAGACTTTTGTCTACGTCTGAGAATCAGAGGAGGTTTGTATGTGACAGAGCAGTGTTTTGGGGAGATCCATCTCGAAGGCTTGTGGGGAGTGGACTGGCGAGGATGGCCATGGTCCCCAGGAGTGGGGTCACCAGGCCTGAAGACGGATGAGAGAGAGGCAGCTCTGAGGAGGACTGGCTAGTTCTAGGTCCCCTGTTGGAATGAGTTGGGAGAGAAAGAGGGGTCTGGCGTGCTTCTGAGGAGGACAGGGTACTGTCCACAAAGGGAGGAAAGTAAGTAAGTGGTTTCAAGGAAAAGGTCCACCATTTGACTTTGGTGTTGGTTGTGGTGCCATCAGGGCACGACACTCAGGAAGCCCGGGTCGGTTGGCTGCGGAGCGGGGTGTGACGCAGAGACATGGGTCGTCGGCAGCCAGTGAGGGACGTGGACTTCCAGGGCAGTGAAAGTGGGTCAGGGGCGGCAGCTGAACCCGCCCGGGGTGTGGGCGAGGGTGACAGGAAGCCAGGGCAGGGCAGCCTGTCGGCGGACCTGGAAGAGCCCACCTCCTCACCCCTGGGGTGCCTCCTACCACCATTCTCCCCTCCTACCCTCTGGGACTCCTCCTCCATGGGGCCAGACACGGTGCCTATCTCTCAGGCAAATGAATAAAGCTGGTAGAAGGGGACTTTCTCTCTTCTCCCTCCCCTCTTTTTAAAAATATTTTGATTTATTGGAGAAACCATATTATGTCAGCATCAAATGCAGACCCCAAGTCTAAGGCCCCATCTCCCCTGAGTCCACTGCCCTCAAGAATCAGCCATTGGCATATCCCCACATTCCTGTCCAAGGTTTTGGTCTCAGCATTCGTAGAATTCATGCGATTTTGATGAGAGGACAGTGATAGTTTTGCCCTGCTTCCCTCAGTTAGTATTGGATCACGAGCCTTTTCCATGCTGTCCCCTTAGTTGTACTTGTGGTGCTGCAGAACGTCTTAGGGAGTGGATGGAACGTGCTCTTCCCCGACGCCTCCTTGCCCTGGAGCATGGGGACATCTCCAGGCTTAGTGCCCCTGGGGAGAGGGTGAAGCAGCACAGCAAGTGCCATGGTGCCTGTCATCGTAGCTCTTTCTGCAGGATGTATATTGCTGGAAACTGAATTGCTAGAGAAGAGGGCTCTGTTTCTCTCTCCTGCAGAGGAACGGGGAAGCAGCAGAGCCGAGGATTCAGTAGATGCATCGTTGGCAAAGTGTAGTTCCAGGGACGAGGAAACAGTCTCCATGAGGCCCAGACTCTGCAAATCCAGGTGCTGTCTGGGTGATCATTCTCAAGCTGGTTTTATTACCACCACCCACTCCCCCAGAGGACTTTTTAGACATTTCCTTAATTATCCTCCACCCATTATATTAAATATTAACGAGTAAGATTTTGTTGTATAGGGCTGAGCTTTGGAGGGCCACAAAGCGTTGTGATGTGTGAGACCCTTAGTCCCAGACAACCAGTTTTCGCCTCTGAAGGGGTGATATCGCCCCCCACTGAGAATGCATGCTGTGAGGCCAGGAAGACGTTCTAGTCCTTACTGTCACTTTAACCATCAAGACTGTAGCTGCTAAGACATCTTGGACTCTTCTCAGGAATAAACAAGGTGGGTCACCAGCCGGTCTTTAATGGGGCTGGTGGCCACTGGAGAAACCCCTCCTGGCATTTCAGAGAGAATTGCTCTCTGTGCAGAGAGAGCCGTAAAGAACCTTCATAGAGGAGATTCCTCAAATGCTTGTGTCGTCATTCTCATGTGTAGGGGTGCTTGTGCCACCGCAGCGCAAGGAGGGAGTGTGGCGGGGAGGAAGACGCTAGGATGGCTGGGGTATGAGCAGGTGACTGGGGAGTCACGGCAGAGGCCATCCCATACGGGGACATGTCTCCACGGCTAAGTGTGCATCCCACGGAAGGCGGAGCCTGTTCTCCAGTGTCAAGGCCCTGATCTCGGACACAGGTGGCCTATTGCTTCTGCGGCTGATTGGATGGAGGAGAAGGGTGGGCACTGAGCGATAGTCAGGCTGCGTGCGGGACAGCTGTGCTTGTTGCCTAGTTACGGATGCCTCGAGCGGCTGTGTCTGCAGAGCTAATCGTTGATCCCAGCCAAGGCAGCGGACTGTCTGCTGCTCAGGACCTGCTCAGGTTGATGCTGGCAGAGGAGGACGGCAGCATTATGCGGGACGGCTAGTCAGACGGTGGGTGTGCTGTGGCCGTCTTCAGACGTGGCGGGCCGCGGAGATGTGCTGGTGTTCGTTGCTTTGCTGCTCCTTCAGGGACAGGGAAGAGCCCTGAGTCCAGAGCACCTGGTACCAGCTGGGTGACCCTGGGCAGATCACTCAGTGGTTCTCTGAGCCTCAGTCTCCCTATCTGTAGAATGGGGACAATGACCTCTGGCGGTCATGACAGGGCAAGTCAGTGAAGAAATAGACTGTGTGGCTAACGCAGCTGTTGACATTATTAGTGACATTATTACTGTGTCCCTTGGGAAGGTGTTGTGCGGGGCACGTGGTCCCACCTCAACCCCACAGCATGTATGTGTCCCTACGGTGATGGGCATAGAAGCCATGGCTCCACAGTTCCCTCGCGTGTCGTCTCTCCAATGATGGCGGCTTTCTGCTTCTGCCCTGTGGTGGGTGAGAGGCCGTTAGAGTCAGCCCCTCCTTCCTCTCAAGGGCACCTCCTGTGACTAGCAGTTCCCCGTTTACCTCCTCTGGGAGCTCGTCTCATCCCCTCAGACAGAATCTGTCTGTCTAACGAGCTCAACTTACAACGTAAAATTCAGGAAATAACACATATCTAATTTTACTTCCTTGTCAAAGCCTGCTTTCTCCACCTTTTCACCACACGACCCGCTGTTAGCCTGGCTTCCCTGCACCCCCTTCCTTAGCATCAGTGAATTGGGTCATTCAGTGACTCCCCCACAGCTGCGCTGTGAGCTCCAGGAGGGTGGGAGCCATGTCTTCCCTCAGCCTGACACCTCAAAGATGCTCATTAAATCATGAGAAAAAAAATGGATATTCAGTAATAAATATTTATGTAGGCAGGGTTGTAGAGATCAAAGGCTCATTCTGTCCCTTTAAGGATCTGTAGTCTATCGAGGAGACAGAAAGAAAACAGGAAACCATAGTAAAAAGGTGAGACCACAGTCATGGGAGGTGATAATCACAACCTGGGAAGAACATTCCAGGCAGAGGGGATAGCACTGATGTTTGGGCAGGGTGCGGGCATGCAGGGGAGCTGTGGGAGGGGGATAGCAGGGGCCTATCTTGGGAGCTCTGCGCCTCTAGTGTACAGCCATCATGGCTCAGAGCTCACTCTGTTTTGTTCTGCAGCTGATGAAGGTCGTGAATGAAATGTGCCCCAACATCACCAGGATTTACAACATTGGCAAGAGCCACCAGGGCCTGAAGTTGTATGCCGTGGAGATCTCCGACCACCCCGGCGAGCACGAAGTCGGTGAGGTTGCCCCCTATGCTGCACCTGTCCCCCATGTCTGTTGCCTTCTTAAAGAGCCAGCAAATGGCTCATCTCTTTGAGAACGTTCAGGAAACAGGCCGGGAGCTGTCCGTGCACCATTCTCACACACAGATTCTGCAAATTTGGGTTCCCTGGAGCTCTTACCTTGTGATAGAGGCTGTTGACTTATTGAGGTAGATATATCTTTCTTTTCTCCAAATGAACCACATTCAGTTCTCCAGCTCTGAGGCTAGGCACACTGACCAAAGAAAAAAGTGACCAGAGATGGTTAGGACCAAATCTTTTTATAGAAGAAGATTCTGGACTTAAGTTATTAATGGCTTAAGTTAGAGGGAAGTCCCCTAATTTTTTTTTTAAATTTAATTCCATTTTTCAAGAATTTCCTATCTTCAGCCATTTCTCATTCAGTCATTCGGGACCCTGGATTCTCTAGGTCAGAGGGACTTCTCTGGTTTTCTTTCTTATAAATCTGCGAGTCCTTTAGAAATCCACCTATATTTAAGAGTGAGATTTATCTGCTTCATTCAACTCTAAATTTGTCAGTATTTCAGGAGTTCCTCTTAGGAGTTTCTTCAAAAGGGTAAGGGCTTGATCTGCAGATAAAATGGCATTTCCTTAAAAGAGTTGCTTTGCCAGTTAGGGAAGTATTGTCAGCCCATGCTGGGCACTGATAAGCCCCAACACTGGAAGACCTGAGCTCAGAAGAATAAAACTCAAAGGCAGCCCCCTGCCTTTGCATCAGTGCTGATGCCCCTACTGATCTGTTTTCTACTTCTATTTATCCATCTTTGTATCCTTTAAGATCTAATAGGACCTCTTTGGAGAAGAATGATTGCCTCCCCAAAGAGAAAAATAATTGCTATGGCTTGTGTTTAATTTGTAAGTTTTAAATCTTATGCACTCTGTCACTTTCTCCATTCTCCCTAAATAACAATAAACATGATTCCCCAGGGCCTGGTATCATCTAAGAGTTTTCTACACATTTTCTTATATACCTATTTGGGAATTTTTTTAAAAAAGTGTAGTCATAGAATTTGGGGGGCCTATTGGTAAGAAGAGATGGGGTAAAACTATAAGTTACTATTACTCAGAGATTTTTTTAATCCTAACTGGTAAGGGCTGTTCTGCTCGAAGCACTGATATGGACCTCTTTTTTTCCCCCCGTCTCTGAGTAAAGGCGAGCCGGAGTTCCACTACATCGCGGGGGCCCACGGCAACGAGGTGCTGGGCCGGGAGCTGACCCTGTTGCTAATGCAGTTCCTATGCCAAGAGTACTTGGCCGGCAATGCGCGTATCGTCCGCCTGGTGGAGGAGACGCGGATTCACATCCTCCCCTCCCTCAACCCTGACGGCTACGAGAAGGCCTACGAAGGGGTAATGACACTGCTGTCTTTGGGCAGGGCAGCCACTAGGCCCCCACCTCAGAGTCCGCCAGGCCACGAGTCCATTCCCGTTCCGTGTCCCTGGCTTCGTGAAAGTGTCTTTCAGTGTCTCTCTGCTGCGACGGGGAAATGCCCCGGGTTCGTGAAAGATGCAAAGCAGGAATTGAGAATCGTGGGCACCCGAGAGGTAGACCTGCCAACAAACTGGAAAAAGTGAACATGAAGGAATATTGCTGGCTGCCTTGTTGGTGATCACCGTAGGGCAGAATAAAAATAACACTGAGCGTTGATGAAGTGCAAATCAGGCCGGGTCCTCAGTTCATTTGTTGCCTGTGATCCTGTCAGTGCTCCGAGGAGAGTTTTCTTATTTGCATATATTGTTTACATTTCATGTTCTAATTATGACACAGACTCTGTGTAGGTTACACTTACCTGTAGACTGTTATTAGCATTATCTGGGAAGAAAGTGGAAAACTGTACTTGGTACCTATCACACGTAAACCTTATAATATGGACTTATGGTTGTGTTATGGGTACGTAGGTGGTTAGGGGTCTTCAGTACCCAACTTGTAAGGTCAGTGCCCACCTTGTTGGTCAGGGCTTTGTAAGCCAGGCTCGTGGGCACAGCTAGGAGACTGCGTTAATGCAGTAATGATTGATTTTGCAGTGTTGGACTCTTGGATTCATTCCTACTCAGAGTTTCGTCTGACCAATCTAGAAGCTCTCTGGGGCTGGGGGTGTGGGGGGGAAGGGATGGAATACTTCCTGAACACTGCCACGTGGCTGGGGTGAGGCTCCACATTCCTTCTTGGGGTGATTTGGTGGTATTACCTACTACCCCCTAAGTGGTACTAGAAGATTCTAATGTGTTCTCCTCTGGGGGCCGACTTCGGGCCAGAGGACCTGTGAGGCTTAGAGATACACCCAGGTGGGGATGTTGGGCGTGGAGATGGGGACATCTTATGTGGGAGAAGTCCGGAAGCCTGTGGGTCCCTCACGTTTGGAATTGTCTCCCAGGGCTCAGAGCTGGGTGGCTGGTCCCTGGGGCGATGGACGCACGATGGCATCGACATCAACAACAACTTCCCCGACTTAAACACACTCCTCTGGGAGGCAGAGGACCGACAGAACATTCCAAGGAAAGTTCCCAATCACTATATTGCAATCCCTGAGTGGTTTCTGTCGGAAAATGCCACGGTGAGTAAAAATACCCCATCATCTGCAGAGCAGTGGAAGGCCAAAGTTAGCACCCGCTGGTATTTGCAGAAGATCTGACATTTAAGAACAAGACAAAACCATTTTTTTTCTTTCATGTTTTCTCCCAAAGTGGGGAAGTGTGCTAGATAATAACTACCTTTAAAGTTGACATTTGCGGATATTCTTCATAAAAGAGAAATCATTGAATTAGATTTCTTTACGATCACACAGGACTCTAAAAACAACAACAAAAAAGCCAAAAACCTGCCCCTGAATTCTGTGTGGTTCTCACTCTCCGTATTACCCTCAGCTTCAGCAGTGCTGTGGAATTGCTATGAAATTATCCTTAGACCTTGCTGATTGCTGGAGAGACCTGAATTTTATTTCAGTAAGTCCTCATGGATGATTACATGTCATGCTTCTTTGGAAAGAAAAGAAATGCATTGAATGAAAAATGTTTTCCCCAAACTTCCTAGTCTTCTTTTGCAAAGACCGTATCGTGGGAGAAAGAATTTTCACAAAATTTTACATGCCTTTTATGGCCTCCCCTGCCCATTGTCATCTCCCTCTTTACCTCTGATTGTATAGGTCCTTCAGGAGGGCTGCCTTGATTGCTTATGTGAGTTCAGTGGGAACATCAGAAAAAACTAAAATGACAACAGCTTAATGAGGGACAAGTTTATTTATTTATTTTCACCTAGAAGGACCCTAAGGCAGATGGTAGACTCCCAGCCAGAGAGAAGCCCTGTGAGCATGAAGAACCAATGACACCTCTAGCTTTCTGCCTCCGCCATGCGGACTTCCATTCTCAAGATTAAAATCCAAGATGGCAGTCGGTGCTCCAGCCGTCATGGCCGTGAAGGAGGAGGGGAGCAAGAGTTAAGAAACAACAAAAAAGACTACAGAAGATCCTCCTCTTAGACTATTCAGTTAATTTTAAGAGTCCTTCCTAGATTTCCGCCGTATTACGTAGGCTTCAGTCTCATTGGCCGGAATTTGGCCAGAACACTGTGGAGAAGGCTGGAAAATGCTCTATTTTAGGCAAGCACGTTGCAAGCCCAAGAAAACAAAAATAAAAATAACAGGCTTCTGTTCCTGAGGAATCAAGGCAGAAATGACGAAAGGATAGAAAGCAACTCCCCTGCTCTGTCCTGGGGCTCCAGCCCACGGCATGGGCAGGTACCACCAACTGGAGAAAGGGCAGCACAGTTGCCTCATTTAGGGAGGCATAGGGTAGTGACATCCAGGCCCTCAAGAAGCAACCAGTCAAGTGATGTAGACGGACAGCAGAAGTATGTGTGGTGTAGGTAGGGTGTGCTGTCCATGGGCAGCTTATGGGGGTAAAGGCTTCAGGGCTTCTGAGTCTTCTGCATTCTCCCTCCTATTTCCTAATTCCATCCTACACACACACACACACACACACACACACACACTTTTCTTTCAAACTAACGTACTAATGACATCTGGTAGAGTTGAGAATTCAAGTGATATTATGATTTGGGAACTCTTGGACCAGAATTGGAATATGGTTGCCAATATTCTAGGCCCTGAGGCTATGAGAAATAAGGAATTCTTCAGCATCGTCAGAGAAGGTCCTTGGATATCAGTCTTTGCTTTAAGACTAGAATTTAGTTTTCTGAGCTGCTTGTCTTTGGGAAACACATGGGAATTACACAGATCTGGGGCCTCCAACACCTTTTTCAGCTGTTAGATAAGAAGTCAGCAAAGATAGACCTAAAAAACCGTTAACATGCTTGACAAAGGGATCTATAGGAAGTCTACAGCCACTAAGTAGGTAATAATCTATTCTCCTGAGTATCCCCTAGAGCGTTTTCATAAACTGACCATGCCCGGGGCTGTAAAGGAGATCTCAGCCAGTTCCAGAGAATAGGAGTCAGACCATGTGGCTCTCACCAACATATGCTCAACCAGAAGACAGTAGTAGGTTAATGAAAATATCACCACATCTTTAGAAAATTTAAAATATGTATATATATATTTCTAAATATATAGTCAAAGGAAAAGACTGTACTGGCAACTAAAAAATAATTAGAACCCAGCAGTAATGAAAACATTACATATCAAAATTGGTGGAGTGCCACAAAAACTCCTGTACTTTTAGGAATTTTATACCTTTCAATGATTTTATTCCAAAGAAGAAAGTTCAAAAATTAGCTAAAGAAACTAGCAAATGAATAACAGAAGAAGTCCCCCAAAATGTGTAAAGATTGTGATCAAAAAGTAAGAGCAGAATCAGTGAAATGATAAAAAAAAAAAAAAACATGAAGGGATTGGTCTGTAGAAAGAATCATTTGATAAGATTTAATCATCACTCCAAGGAAGATCTCTTAGTGAAACTTTATAATACAGAGAACTAGTTTCAGGGAGAAGAAGGCTATTTTAAATGACATTAATCATAAAATAAAAGATTAATAAACTCAACTACATTGAAATAAGAAAGCTTGCTCATCAAAATTTTAAAAACCATAAGAGAGAAAAACCGAGAGAAATTATTTGCAAATTAGGAAATTGGAAAAGAAGTAAAACTTTAAAATACATAAAGAATAACAAATAAGAAAAATATAAACGGCTCAACAGAAAAATGGGTAAAAGAATATGAAGAGGCAATTTGTGGAAGAGGAAACATGGTTAATAAACATGAAAATATGTTCAGCCTTACTAGTTCTAAGGAATGCAAATAAGAGAACATTTTACACCCACTGGTTGGCAATTTAAGAAGTCTGACAGTCGCTGAGTGTTGGAGAGGATGGGGAGCCAGTGGTTCTCTCCTGCATTGTGGGTGCAAGTGTAAATTAGCACCATGACTTCAGAAAATAATTTGATCATCTTGTAAAGTGGAGGGTGTGCACTTCCTGTGACGCTGCAGTCCCCCTGCTGGCAATTTACGCAAGATAAATTTCAGCACATGTATACCACAAGAAAGCTCAAAAAAACACTGTTCGGTACAGCAAAAAATGGAAAATTACCTTTATACCCCCGTCACAAGGACAGGTAAATGATGACATCCTCATACTGACGTGGAAAGAACTGAGCTATAGCTTTTATGCAACGATACAGATATGCCTTGGAACATGAATTGAGAGAAGACAATTGCAGAAGACAACAATTCGTGTGGTTGCCCCCCTTATTTAAGAGCAGAAACAAGTACAATCAAATAGTGCATTTTTAACCATGCACATCTAAAATAAAACTAAAAGAATGTGAATCGTATCGTTGAGGATACAGTGGTTACCTCTGAGTGGGAGGAGGATGGGACAGAAGGAATCACTGTATGATGCAGAAACTGTCCTTAAGATCTGGTTTTGGGCACGGGTGGCAAGTTAGCCGGTGTTTATCAACAAGAGAAGAGGACAAGCATGGATCACGATGGTACTGTGTAATGAGCCAAGTTCTACAAGTGGTCCCATCCAGGGCCCCTGACATGTTCAGGAACAAAAACAAAAAAGGAATGAATCCTAAGTCAATCTCATTCCTCAGTCAGCTTTCTGTACTGCACAGCTAAGCCATTTCCAGTGTTTATTTCTTTTCCATTATCAAATTTTATTCTGCTGAAATTCTCTTCATAGGAATCAGTAACTTAGGATAAATAATGGAATTCATATCAGTATTGACCATGTCAGGTTTTCTAATTTTTGCTTCAAACATTATGAGTTCCTTCCTTCCTCCCTCCCTCCCTCCCCCCTTCCTTCCTTCCTTCCTTCCTTCCTTCCTTCCTTCCTTCCTTCCAACTTTTTATCATGAAAAGAATGCCAATAATACGGAACTGGAGCTTCAGGGCCCGTGTGTGCCCATCTCAACTTCCACACCTGTCCGTTTTCAGTCCATCTACATCTACACCCACTCGCTCTTCCTCCCCAGAATTACTGAGGCAAATTCCAGGAGCAGTGTCATTTCATTTGCAAATATTTCAGTAAATATCTCAAAAACTCAGAGTCTCTTTTAAAACCACAAACGATTACCATTATCATATCAAAACCAGTTATTTCTAGTTTTATGAAATATCCAGGCAGGGTTCATTTACCTTATTATCATTCTCTCTAACTGTTTTTTTTTTTTTTTAAGATTTATTTGTTTGAGAGAGAGGGAGGGAGGGGGCAGAGGGAAAGAGAGAAACTCATGCAGACTCCCCACTGAATGTGGAGCCCTATGTGGGGCTCAATTTCGTGACCATGAGATGATGACCTGAGCCCAAATCAAGCTGCTTGGGGTGCCCGGGTGGCTCAGTTGTTTGGGCGACTGCCTTCGGCTCAGGTCATGATCACGGAGACCCGGGATCAAGTCCCACATCGGACTCCCTGCTCGGCAGGAAGCCTGCTTCTCCCTCTCTCACTCCCCCTGCTTGTGTTCCCTCTCTGGCTGTGTTTCTCTCTGTCAAATAAATAAAATCTTTAAAAAAAAAAAAAAGAATCAGCTGCTTACCCAACTGAGACCCCCAGGCGCCCCTCTTATAGTTTGTTTAGGTCAGGAGCCAACTAAAGCTCCCTCATTGTGGTCGAGTGCACTGGCTTTCCAGTCTCCTTTAACCTTTAGCTTTCTCCTTTTTCACTTCCTGCCTTTTCTCCTGGAAGTTTCACTGTTGTTCAGCTTACTGCTTATCTCGTAACAGCTAGGGTATCAGCAACTAGATTAGATCTTCTGTCTGGGCGCTGCCAGCTGTGACTGACCGTGTCGTGCCACCTATGCTTCTGTGTTTCCTGCAAATCGGCAATGAGGTGTAGACCAGACTAGGCTCCGTGGAGGCGGGATGGGCAGGCTGGCAAGCTACAGCCCGTAGGTGAGCTACTTCCCGCCCAGCCTTGTTGGTGTAAATGGGGTCTTACTGGAGCACAGCCCTGCTCATCTGTGTATTGTCTCTCGCACGTCCCCTGCTACGAGGACAGAGTTGGGTAGTTGGGACAGAAACCGCAGGGCTGTCAAACCTGAAGTATTCTCCCTTCTGGTCCTTTGCAGAGAAACGCAACCAGCCCCTGGATTAGAGGCTTGGTCATATTTTTGGTTGATGTTTTTCCTTGGATGTGTATGTTCTTTCCTTAGGAGATACATTCTGTTGGTTTTTTTCTCTTTCTCTGCTCTTTGGAGCCAGGAATGAACATGCCTGTCCCATTGATTCATTGGAGTTGCCAAGTGTTGATATGCTAATTCTGTCTTTCCCCTGGGCATTAACTGGAATATTCCTAAAAAAAAAAAAAAAAACTTGCCTAGATTTCTTTTTTTTTAATCCATGATTTGCACAAAGTCCATCTTGCTTCGGCCCTATTTTGAAATTCTACATTTTTGGCTCCAAGTATTCCATAAAATGATTGCTCTTTCAACCATGTCCCTGTTTGGAAAGTAGGGAGAGGAAGCCGTTTCCTTCCGATTTTTATTTCTCAAAGCCTGTTTAAATCCGCCGGGTTCACAGGTGGCTGTGGAGACCAGGGCTGTCATAGCCTGGATGGAAAAAATCCCCTTCGTCCTGGGCGGCAACCTGCAGGGGGGCGAGCTGGTGGTGGCCTACCCCTACGACATGGTGCGGTCCCCGTGGAAGACACAGGGGCCCAGTCCCACGCCCGACGACCACGTGTTCCGCTGGCTGGCCTACGCCTATGCCTCCACGCACCGCCTCATGACCGACGCCCGGCGCAGGATATGCCACACGGAGGACTTCCAGAAAGAGGACGGGACTGTCAACGGGGCCTCCTGGCACACCGTCGCCGGAAGTAAGTCTCTGTGGCCTTGCTGTCACTGTGGAGCCGAATGGTAATGGACGGCTGGGATAGGGAGGGACCCAGCCGTCCCTAATCATTTGTCACGGGGATGGCAGTGACCGTAGTCTGCCCTTGACAGGGGGCCAGTACTCTACACAGACAACTCCTTCGTCTTTCCAATAGTCTTGGAGGGTGTGGCTACCCCCCACTTAATGAACGGCATTGCCAGGGCTTGGAATCTGAAGGGATCTCTCCAAGCAGGAAGGGAGGCAGAGCCGTGTCTCTTTGGCTCTGTAGCCTGCTCTCAGCACCGAGCTGTTCGGATCCTGTAGGGTCAGAGACGGGTTAATGTAGACTTGGAAAGGACCACAAAGCAAACCCAGCAGGGGGGCCGAGAGCATGCATGCCTTGGCGCTGGGGCCAGGTGTGTTTACCCAGAGCCATGCCCATCTTGGGGCTTCCCGTGCTGTAGGTCCCCAGAAGGGCCGGGCATCGGTCCACACTCAGGTGTGAATGACTCCAAGCCGCAGGTGTGTCCTGAGGCCCGTGTGGTGGGCACGGTTTCACACACCTCCCGTCTACTGGAGGGCAGTGGCCCAGCCTCCCAGGCAGACCAGGGAGTTCCGTCGAAGGCCGCCTGCACGTAATGTGGGAAACACGCGGTTTTGCTCCCGGCATCCACATGGGACCAGAGGGGCCTCCAGCAGGAACTTCGGGAATTGCTTTGCAGCAGCCACAGAGGACCCCGGGCCCCCATTTCAGGATAATCTGTCTTTGCTGCATCCAGGCTGAGCTGGCCCAGGGCTCCCCGCCAAGGAGGGCAGAGGATGTCCCAGTCCCTAAGGTCCTTCAGCTGTAGGATGGCAAGACCCCAAGCATAATACTATTGACTTGGGGGGGTTGTCAAACCACCAATGAATTTGAGAAATGTTTCATGTCAACTAGACTAGATTCACATTCCGGTTCGTCCCTCAGATGCTCCATGACCCCAGGGAGTTCCTTGACCTCTCCGAACCCCACATTTTCCATTTGTGAAGTGGGCACAATGGTAATGGTGAAGATGGTGGGCCCTTTGGGACCGTCATGAGGCTCACATGGGTGGTGGGTGTGGGGTGTCCTCTGTCTAGGTTACCAGAGAAGCATGCCACAGGGACCCGTTCCCCTGCCCGCCTTCCCCCCCTTGCCATGGTGTATGCTCACCATCACATCTCCTGCTCTCTGTTTCCCTAATTGTCATACGATTTCCCTTTGCTACATTCAGCCTTCACATGCTTTTCAGCTATGTGTCCATGCTTGGGAAAAGAAAACTAGAAATGTGGTGAATAGATTTGTTCCCATGACCATGTTTTAACACATACAGAAAGCATGCTGTTTTCTTCTGGGTTCCCTCCCCAGCAGAGGTGTTTTATTTATTACTTACCATCATAGTTTGGCCCTGCACAAAATAAAATAAAATAAAAAATGCAAATCCCTGTCGATCAAGAGGATTTTCTATTGGCCAAAAACAGTTCTCATTTTTCAATTCTAGCCCCCAAAACCGGCGACAACCTCAACGTGAACAATGTGTTTCTCTTTTCATGGCTGCCGTGACCACCTCGGGTGCAGGCCTCCTGGATTTGTGGGTGCCGGGTCGGTAGCCATGTTTGGAAAAGTTGACTGCCGCATAATTACACAGGCAGCACTTGATTTTTTCCTATCAATTATGTTTTCCATTATTGCAAGGACTTCTGTGGCAGAGCCATGTGGCGGCTCGAGCTTTCTTAATCATTCTCCCTCCCGGCAGTGTGAGGAAGTGTGCGGATTCCTCTCTTCGTAGATTAATGAAATGGGACTTCTAATTTCCTTCCTGGCCCTGCCCCCTCCACTCCATCTTTTTCATTCAATTCTTGCTCGCTCATTAGCCATGACTGACAGCAAGTGGTTAATAGAGATGGGCCGTCAAAAGCTGGCTTTAGGAGAGCTCAAAACACACATGGTTTGCAGCATGTGCATGTCAACTCCAGAGTGACGCAGGCCCCCTTGGTTCCCGGGCTGCCACCCCGCGTCCTCTGCCCCGTGACAAAGTACGTGCTGAGCTGGTGATGGGCACCCGGGCCTTGACGAAGGCGCAGATCCATGCTCCACACAGAAGCTGTGACAGCGGGAGTCTAGGCCAGGCGAGCACAGAGGAGCGTCTCACTGGTCCCACTGATACCAGGGGTGTGTGGGGGTCTGTCTAGGTCACGCCACAGGTCCTAGCCTGCACATCACGCTTTCGAAGCCATTCTTCACGGAGTATTCTCAGCTCACACTGTTTGGTGCCGGGGCAGAAGCTGGCAGCGAAGGTAGGCTAGGTGATGTTTTTCCACCCTTCTCCTGGCTTCCCAGCATGTCACCGAGTCCTCCGGTACTTCTAGTGCTTTGAAAACGCATGGCAAGGTGGCAGGCCCCCTCCAGAGTTGCACAGGTAACACCGACTTATTTCCATACCAACAAGGCCCTGAAAGGTTGGGAATCATGAAAATGTTCTGTGCGGAGAGGCATCCGGCCCGTGCCAACTAGTGGCCATGGCGTCTGTCGCCCATGCTCTGCCCTCTTGTAATTCTATACTTCCGGCTCAAGTTGATATGTCGACATGGCGTTTTCACCAACCTCCAACCAGACCAGATCCCTTTGAAGAATGTTTCCTTAACGTGCCCAGGTTCCACTCCTTCCATCCCGCAGCTCTCTGCCTCCGTCTTAGCACAAATGTGGTCAAAGGCTCGTCTGGTAACACATGAGTGGTTCAGATCTGGAATCCACCCAAGAGAGCGGCCGTGTGTTTTGTACCATTTTGTGACTTTAGCGATCGGGGGGCAGATTGATGTAGAATTGTTCTTGATACCCCACGCCATGATTTCTAATCAGGCATTTCTGGCGAGCATTACGCCACTGGACATGATGGCGAGTAGGCCAGGAGAAGGGAAGATGCCTGGTGACGACCAAGGCCGGTTGTGCGGGAGGACCTGCTGCTTTGCTCAGACATCAGGAGAAACCCGGCGCACCCTGCTCTGCTCTCTTAGCTCGGACCCTCAGAAGCCAAGCGGGCTCATGGGTGGGGGGCATCCTGCCGGGTGAGAGCTTCCTGCAGTCATGCACAGCGGAGCGGCCCATGTTCTTGCTGGCACCCTGTTGCCCAAAACCAAAAATGTCAGGAAGAACTTTCTGCTACCTTTCATTTCTTTGCTTCACAAACATTCGGTGCTATAGTGACTTGAATAGTGCCCCCCCCCAAAAATTATATATACATATATCTGCTTCCTAATTTCTGCAACCTGTGAATGTGACTGTATTTGTAAAATGGGCCTTCGCAGGTGTAACTAGGCAAGCTGGGGTGCATCCACAATGGTACGACTGTAGACACTGCAGGTGTAATTAAATTAAGGGTCTCGAGGTGCAGTCATCCTGGCTTCCTGGATGGGTCCTAAAGTCATTGACAAATGTCCTTATGAGGGACAGAACACTGAGAGAGGCGTAAGAGCAACGCAGCCACAAGCCAAAGGATGCTGGGCTGGCCAGAAGCTGGAGGAGGCGAGAAAGTTTCCTCCCGTAGAGCCTCTGAAGGGAACACAGCCCTGCCAACACCTCGGTTTCGGACTCCCAGCCTCTAGAGCTATGGGAGGGTATATTTCTGTTGTTTTAAGCCCAGCAGTTTGTGGTCATTTGTGACAGCAGCCCCGGGATGTTAACGTGGGGCCCAACTCCAGGTCAGGCTGGGCGTTTCATGTCCTGTTATAAGTGTCGGGATGTTCAAGATCCGTCTGCTGTCAGGCTCGGAGGGTAGGTGCACTCACCCCGTGGCCCCCAAGCAGCCAGGCCCTGGCCGGAAGAGCAAGGCCTTGGCATCACACACACCATGGTTCAAACCCCGACTCTGGCTCTTTCCAGACATCTGGTTCTGCAACCACTTCTTAGCTGTTCTTTACCTCCATTTTCTTACTGGTGGCACTGGGCTCTGCTGCCTACCTCTCTGTTGAGTTTGTGATCAGTGGAGGCAGAGCCCTAAGGATAGGTCCTGGCTCATGGGTGGCACTCACTGGAGGGCGGGAGGGGTAGCTCTTGGCATGAATTAGAATGGAGCCCTGGTCTAGAACTGTAGCGGAGAGAGCGTAACTACAGAGAAAAATTTAACCCAACACTCAGAATCCATGCTGTTAATTCATGGTAGCTTTATTCTAAAAAAGAGCATGTTGAACAGGGTTTAATAAGCAGAATTTTATCTGAAAAGCACTATTTCAGTCTTCCTTTGGTCAGTGATGTTCCCCTACACCCCTGTATTCCCCAGAAACCACTCTGTGCATCCTCTCTCTCTGGCCCCAGCCCCTCCCCACGTCTCTGCTGTAATTCATTTGTAGTCTACAGTAGATACGGGACACCTCCTCGTTCCAGTGAGGTCTTTGTGTTCTTGAACATTCTCGCTGTCTCCCTCCTGCCCCTTGGAGCACTGTTGGTGACAGTGTTGTCCGATGGCTTGGCAGGTCTCAACGATTTCAGCTACCTTCACACAAACTGCTTCGAGCTGTCCATCTACGTGGGCTGTGACAAGTATCCCCACGAGAGCGAGCTGCCCGAGGAGTGGGAGAATAATCGAGAATCCTTAATCGTGTTCATGGAGCAGGTACGGCACGAGCACATGTCAGGGTGGGGGCTGGCAAAGGAAGGCGGCCGATTAAGGGACTGTGAAAGCCTGAGACTGAGTCAGGTTAGTGCTTCAGACTGGGCGATCATGCTGGGCTGGCTGCAGACGGTGCTAGAAGAGCCTGAGTCTCTGCACTTGATTTGGCCCCACAAGTCAGCTGTAAAGCCTCGTTGATCGCTCACACCAGGTCATGGTGAGTATGACCGGATGATGCCCTGTGGGGAGGGGGTGACATGTGTCCGAGCCAACATGCTAGGCCTCTTGTGCTAGCCTGCTGGGGTTGCATACAAGCATAGACCCCCAGGGGGCTCAAGCAACAGAAATGATAGTTCTGGAGGCTGGAAGTTCAAGATCAATGTGTCGGCGGGTTGGTTTCATTTGGAAGAGCCTCCTTGGCTGGCAGATGGCCGTCTCTTCCCCGTGTCCTCACATGGTCTTTCCTCTGTACACACACATTCCTGGTGCCTCTGCTAAGGGAGTCAGATTGGATCATAACCCACCCAAATGACCTCATTTTAACTTTGCCACCTCTTCAAAGACACGGTCTCCAAATACGTTCTAAGATCCCAGGAGTACGGACTTCACCGTGGGGATTGTTGGAGGATGCCGGGGTGCCCACCATGGCCGTGAGGCGGAGAGGGCCTGCCGCAGGTGTGGGAGGCTTCCGGGAGCGGGTCTCCCGAGCCCCTGCCAGAGTTCTGCCTGCAGTGGCTGAGGAAGCCCCGCTGGGTCCACTAGGAGCCGCCCTCACCCTCCCTTCCTCTTGCTCTCAAGAACACGCCCATCTGGTAGCATCGAGTAAACCAGTTCTAGCTTGGTGTACAGTGAATCCAATAACATCCAGGCCCCACGAAGGAACCAGACTAACTGGAAACCAGAGGAATAAACAGAAAGAATGCTGGGCCTCAATTATGTCACTTTACCGTGACGCGCATCCATTGGGGAGCACGGTGCTGAGCTTGCAGGATCGTGCACAGAGGACGTCCCTTCCATGGCTTGTTGTGGATGAAGCAGAAGACGCTTTCAGGCAATGGCTCAGCCGCCAGCTTCCTGGTACCGCCACCTCCACTTCCACTGACCTTGGCCGAGGTCAGCCCTGGCACCTAGCATCCCAGTCTGCCCCACGAGGGTCCCCAGAGACTGCGCAGTCCCCGGGACACTTGCCCGGCACAGCGGATGTGAACCTGTTCTTCTCCCTTGGGAGAGCTGTGGGCATGCTCCCTGTCCGCACCCTGGAATTTTGTGAGGGAAGGCTCGTTCTCATTTCATCTATGAAAAGAGAGAAGGCTTTGATCATTCTAAAGTAATCCTATGTCCCGTGCTATGGGTAAAGGGCCGAGGCATAGTAATACATATAGTGTCATTGGAAATGATGGTACGCCACCTGGGATTGTCACATACATTCTACAGATAGGGAAACTGAGGCACAAGGTTCAGAATGATGCGTGTCTTGTGACACCGCTGATTAGCAGAACGCCCTATGGACTGAGTTGTAGTTTATAGGTATGCTTTTGACTCGTTTCTCTCTGACTCTTAAGTCCTTGGGTCTACATGTTAGGTCCATAGAGTTTAGGAAAGTCAGATGTGCCTAGAAAAAATTAAATTCCATTTTTACTGAGTGTGCTTGACATGAATTGTCTCAGATCCTAACATTTTTTAAGCCTTTGGAATATCTGAACTCTAGTGGAAGGCTTCCCAGTACATGGACCCAAAGGGAATACAGAAATTTACACACCAAATCCAGGTAGAGCCGGGGAGATTTCGAGCTAGAAATCTGAGAGGGTTCCTGATGGCCTTGGGGTGGCATTCGGCTTCCAGCCTTCACTGTGCACACTTGTTGGGGTGCGTTGTGAGTTCACCCCGTTTCTTGTCATGTTTGCTGAGCAGGTCCATCGTGGCATCAAAGGTGTGGTGAGGGACTTCCATGGAAAAGGAATTCCGAAAGCCGTGATCTCTGTGGAAGGCGTCAACCATGACGTCCGAACAGGTAAGTGTGAGCATAGACGACTGTCTCAGTAGTGAATGTCTGTTTCCTCAAAGCATTTTATTTGGGTTAAAATCACACACCGAGTACCAGAACCTTCTTACGGAGAGCCAAATTCCTGTCTCTTTCCTTGGACTCCCCATGGAGACCCTGGAAAGCAAGGTTTTCAGCCAGTGCTTTCCAGTTTCTCCCTTTTTCAGGTGAAAACCAGAGGCATAGGGAGAGGAAAGGAGCTGCTGGTGGTTTAAGAGGCAGCGGGGCCCCGGGCTCAGGGGTCTGACTCCCAGCCCCGGCATGCTGCTGCTCACTCAGGGCTTCCCCGCTGCTGGCACACCCTTGTGGCTTTCCCTTGCTCCCAGGCATTGTCACCCCGAATGGTGCTCAGTGCATGTGACATGACGTGAGGAAACAGTGACCTTGACCGTGACAGA
Source organism: Spilogale gracilis (assembly GCA_004023965.1). Classification (NCBI taxonomy): domain Eukaryota; kingdom Metazoa; phylum Chordata; class Mammalia; order Carnivora; family Mephitidae; genus Spilogale; species Spilogale gracilis. The sequence goes on along the minus strand of PITA01021657.1, from coordinate 1,383 downwards.
CGTGGGCAGCCGGATGCAATGACAGGTGCCGGGGACGAGACTGGGTGCAACGCCTACCGCAGGTTGTCTGCAGGGCTTCTGGTGGAGGTGGGTGTCTGGACACCCCCACACACAGGTTTTCGGCCACCAGGAGACCCTGCAGAGCGCTGTGTCATTGCCGTGGGCCGGTGGCTCTGCTGTCAGCTGCAGTGAGCGGGATGTTGGTCCTGTGATGGTTTCCAGTGGGTGTGGTGACAAATGACCACAGACTTAAAACGTCACAGCCCCCCGCCTTCTCCCCCCACAGCACCTGCACACCTGATATCACATCCAGCAGGAGAAGCTGTGACCTATGGTCCCTCTGTGTTTCCGTCTCTCCCCCACTCGCTCCCAGACCAGGGGTCCTTGACCCTTTGGTGCCTCAGTGAGGTATAAGCACACTGCCTGGCATTCAGTAGGTGCTTAATAAACAGTTGTTGAATGAATGAGTTTGAATGAATGAATGGACATGACATGTTTCTGGGAGTGCACAGGGGGGCTGAGCCAGGATTGAGCCAGGGGCTAGGGACTGTGACTGCGGTGGCCCGGCACTTGCCCCCGTGCTGTCCCTCCTGAGGGGACAGGAGCCTCTTCTCCAGACTGTTCACATGCAGTAGCAGACCTGGTCCTTCCAACAAGTAATCCCGTTTGACCTTCGAGGAAACGGAGCCCCTGGGACAGAAGGAAGGGCTAGGCTGGGCTTCAGACTTGCCCACGTGTCCTTTAATGCCAGGCTGACATGCCCACCTGCTGACATGCCTGGTACAGAAGGCCAAGGATTGTTTAAATGGGAGAATACAGAATAGTAGACCGCCGTGTACTGCGGTGACACGCCTTCGCATTGTCTGAAGCCGCCTCCGGTTTGTCCTGAGGACCTCCCAGCCACTGCCTGTGAGCTTTCCCCTCGTGCAGCATGGCTTCGGCACGCAGCTGCCCTTCACCAGCGTCCATGGGGCCGTGCCTTCCTTCCTGGACTCATTCATTCGTTTGTTCGCTCATTCACAGATTCTGAACTTGGGACGGTGGGATCGCCGTGGCGATCGTTATGAGTAGAAGGGGCTGCTCTGTCTGTCTCCACATCGGACTTGTATTTTAAACATTGCTAACGAGCTCCTGTAAAAGAAGGACTCACAAAAATGCCTAGAACATTCTTGGGACTATTAGTGCTTTGTACGTCATGTGAGAAAATGGGAGGGTTGCAGAAGGAAAACAAATGGGAACTAGGGTAATCTAGGGAGGGAAACGAAACAACAGAGACTTTGAACACAGAAACAAACTGAGGGACTTGGAGGGAGTGGGGTGGAGGGATGGGAGAGCCTGGTGGTGGGTACTGGGGACACCTAAAGCGGGGAGCACTGGGTGTGG
>PITA01021656.1:0-32171 GCA_004023965.1 Spilogale gracilis | reverse complement strand
TGTGCTTCACACTCATGCTCTCTCTCTCAAAAAAAAAAAAAAACTAAAACTTACTCCTTATTACATCTATTTGATTTACTTGTTCTTAATAATTATGCTTAAGACTATCCATAAAACTTTGAGTTTCAAAGTCAATCATCTCCCTATGCTAATATTTCTTTTAAACATTTTGTAATAGACATAATAGTAACTTTAAGCAAACCCAGGCAAAGTAAAGCTTTTTACTTTAAGGCTGAAAACCTTGAAGACATGTATATTTTAATTAAGCAAACAACCTTAAATTACCTTTGATATTGAATAGTTTTTCAGAGCACATGAACTTGAAAAACATTTGGGTAGTTTCTGAGAGTTTTAGAATGCTGATCCTTATTAGTGTGTGCCTTTAAATCAACTACATATAACTCTTGTATAAATTAATTTTAGCAATGCTATCCAGTGGTAGAGAAAATAATACATTTATAACATATGTATGGGCATACATTTAAACACACAGACACGTACAAATCAAGATCTTATGTCTTTTGTTTTTGCTAATATTTATGGAGAGGAAATTACAGATCTGATTTCCAAATACCTCTCTTTTTTCTGATTAAAAAACAAAATAAAACAAAACTCCTTGTGGCTCAGTTGGTTGGGCAACTGCCTTCAGCTTAGGTCATGATCCTGGAGTCCCAGGATCAAGCACTGCATCGGGCTCCCCACTCGGCAGGAAGCCTGCTTCTCCCTCTCTCACTCCTCTAGCTTGTGTTCCCTCTCTAGCTGTGTTTCTCTCTGTCAAATAAATAAATAAAATATTTTTTAAAAAAATGTAAAAAAAAAAAAAAACCAACCTCCTTAAAAGTCCATATTCCAGGGTACCTGGGTGGCTCAGTGGGTTAAACCTCTGCCTTTGGCTCAGGTCATGGTCTCAGGGTCCTGAGATCGAGGCCCACGTCAAGCTCTCTGCTGAGCAGGGAGCCTGCTTTCTCCTCTCTCTCTGCCTGCCTCTCTGCCTAGTTATGATCTCTCTCTCTGTCAAATAAATAAAACCTTTAGAAAAAAGTCCATATTCCAAAGAATAGCTCTTAGGTTCCAGAGAAAGTAGGGGTAGAAAATTTTCATTATAAAGGCATAAGGACCATATCTGAGTTTTTTTTCTAGGGGAACATTTTGGGACATAATGGCTTCTAAACAGAGGTGCTAGATCCTGGGAATAAGAACATGTCTAATAGTTTGTATTTTAAAAGGACCTCTTCCTCTGTTCCCTTTATTCCTTCAATCTTAGGTGATCATAGATTGTGTTTATATTTCAAAAACATGAACGAATATATAGCTGTAGGCAATAGGAAAATGCAAGTTATTTTTTAAGAGATTTGAGATAATTTCTATAAAAATTCTATCTTTAAGCATTTTGAGAAGAAAAAGAGGAGGTTTTGAGATTTCTGAAGACAGTTAGGCTTAGATTTGTTTTTAAGGTTACAATTCTGGTTTTGCCAAGATTTGCAAAATAAAGATTTTTTTTTTGGTAATTTTTTTCCAAAAGAACTAGATTTTAATATTATTTAATTATTAAATAATTAAAATAAAATTAAAATTATTTAAAATATTTAATATTTGAATATTAAGGAATTGACTCACCATTTTCCCCCCATTTGGTGTAAGTGTAACTTTACTATTTCATCTTCTTTGCAGTGTTATACTATTTTAGGTGCACTGTATGATTCAACAGTTCCATGCGTCACCTGGGGCTCATCACAAGTGCACTCCTTAATTTCCATCACCTACTTTGGTAACAATCAATTTTTTATTTATAATTAAGGGTCTGTTTCTTGGTTTATGCCTCTGTTGTTCTTTTTTCCCTTTTGCTCATTTGTTTTTTTATATTCCACATGGGAGTGAAATCATATGGTATTTGTCTTTCTCTGACTTATTTAGTTTAGTATGATACTTTCTAACTCCATCCATGTTGTTGCAAATGGCAAGATTTCATTCCTTTTTGTGGCTGAGTAATATTCCATTGTATATCACTTCTTCCTTATCCATTCATCCATCGATGGATACTTGGGCTGCATTCATATCTTGACTATTGTGAACACTGTTGCTGTAAAAATAGGGGGGGCATGCATCTCTTTGAATTAGTGTTTTTGTATTCTTTGTGTAAATACCTAGTAGTTCAATTGCTAGATGGTAGGGTAGTTCTACTTTTAACTTTTAGGAACCTCCATGCTCTTTTCCAGAGTAGCTGTAGCAGTTCATATTACCACCAAGAGTGCATGAGGTTCCTTTTTCTCTTTATCATCAACAACAAATAGTTGTTCGTGTTTGTTTTTGTTTTTGTTTTGCCTTGTTTCTGCCATTCTGACAGGGAGGAGGTGGTAACTCATTGTAGTTTTGATTTGCATTTCTCTGATGGTAAGAGATGATGAACATCATTTCATGTGTCTGTTAGCCATCTATGTATCTCCTTTGGAGAAATGTCTGTTCCTGTCTTCCCACTTTTTAATTGGATTGTTTGTTAGCAGGTGTTGAATTGTAAAAGTTCTTTTCATATTTTGAAAACACTTTATTGAATGTCATTTACAAATATCTTCTCCCATTCCATAGGTTTCCTTTTAGTTTTGTTGATTGTCTCCTTCACTGTGCAGAAGCTTTTTATTTTGATGTGGACCCAATAGTTGATTTTTTGTTTTTTTGTTTGTTTGTTTGTTGTTTTGTTTTTTAATTTCCCTTGCCTCAGGAGACCTCTCTAGAAGAAGTTGCTATGACCAGTGTCAAAAAAGTTACTGCTTGTATTCTTTTTGAAGATTTTTATAGTTTCAGGGCTCAAATTTAGGTATTTAATCTATTTGAATTCTTGTGTATGGTATAATAATGAAGTCCAGTTTCTTTCTTTTGCATGTTGCTATCCAGTTTTCCCAACACCAAATACCACTTGTTGAAGAGACGGTCTTTTTTCCACTGGATAGTCTTTCCTGCTTTGTCAAAGATTAATTGACCGTATTGTTATAGGTCTATTTCTGGATTTTCTATTACATTCTATTGACCTGTGTCTATTTTTATGCCAGTACTGTACTGTTTTAATTACCACAGCTTTGTAATATAACTCAAATCTGGAACTTATGATGCCTTCAGCTTTGCTTTTCTTTTTCCAAAATTGCTTTGGTTATTCAGATTCTTTTGTGGTTTCAAACAAATTTTAGAATTGTTTGTTCCACTTCTGTGAAGAATGCTGTTGATGTTTTGATAGGAATTGCATTCAGTGTGTATATTGCTTTGGGTAGTATAGACACTTTAACAAATTTTTTTCTTTCAATCCATGAGCATGGAATGTCTCCATTTCTTTGTATCATCTTCAATTTCTTTCACCAGTGTTTTATACTTTTTATAGTTTGATTTATTCTGGGTATTACATTCTTTTTGGTGCAGTTCTGAATGAGATTGTTTCCTTCATTTATTTTTGTGCTGCTTCATTATTACTGTATAAAAATGTGACAACTTTCTGTACATTGATTTTGTATCCTGTACCTTACTAAATTCATTTATTAATTCTGGTAGTTTTTTGTTTGTTTGATTGTTTGTTTGATGGTGTCTTCAGGGTTTTCTGTATATAGTATTATGTCATCTGCAAAAAGTGAAAGTTCTATTTCTTCCTTAAAATTTTTGATATATTTTATTTCTTTTTATTATCTGATTGCTGTGGTTAGGACTTCCAGTACTACATTGAATAAAAATGGTGAGAGTGCACATCTTTGTCTTTTTCCTGCTCTTAGAGGAAAAGTTCTCAGTTTTTCCCCATTGAGTATGATGTTAGTTGTGGTTTTTTTTATATATGGTCTTTATTAGGTTGATGTATGTTCCTTCAAAAGCTACTTTGTTGAGCATTTTTATCATGAATGGATGCTTTACTTTGTCAAATGCTTTTTCTGCCTCTATTGAAATGATCATAGGGATCTCATCCTTTCCCTTATTGGTGTGATGTAACATGTAGATTGATTTGCAAATATTGAACTAACTTGCAACCTTGGAGTAAACCTGCTTGATTGTGGTGAATGTTTTTGTTTGTTTTTTTTTTTTAATATATAGTTGGATTTGATTTGCTTGCATTTTGTTGAGGATTTTTGCATCTATGTTTATCAGAGATAGCAGCCTGTTCTCTTTTTTTGTGATGTGTTTATCTCGTTTTGGTATCAGGGTAATGCTGATCTCATACAATGAATCTGGAAGTTTTACTTTTTCTGTTGTTTAGAATATTTGATAAGAACAAATATTAACTCTTCTTTCACTACCTGGTAGAATTTTTCTGCAAAGGCGTCTGTTTCTGGGATTTTGTTAGAAGTTTTTGATTACTGATGCAATTTCATTGGTGGCAATTAGTCTATTCAAATTCTTTATTTCTGCTTCAGATTTGGTAGGTTATATGTTTCTTGGAATTTATCCATTCTACATTGTCCAATTTGTTGGCATAGATTTTACTATAATATTCTCATAATTATTTGTATTTCTGTGGAGTTATTTCTTCTCTCTCACTTGTGACTTTTAGTCCTTTCTCTTATTTCTTAAGTCTGGCTAGAGGTTTATCAATATTAATTTTTTCAAAGAACCTACTGGTTTCATTGATCTATCCTATTGGTTTTTTAATTTCTAGTTCATTTATTTCTGCTTTAATCTATATCATTTCCTTCCTTTTATTGCTTTTGGGGTTCTTTTTGTTGTTGTATTTTCCTAGTTCCTTTAGGTATAAGTTAACTTGTTTCTTTGAAATTTTTCCTGCTTCTTGAGTTAGACCTGCATTGCCTTAAACTTCTGTCTTTGAACTGCTTTTGCTGCATCCCAAAGATTTTGGACCATTGCGTTTTCATTTTCATTTCTCTCCATGTAATTTTTTATTTCTTGTTTGATTTCTTGGTAAAGTCATTCATTCTTCAGCATATTATTTAGCCTCCATGGTTTTGTATTCTTTTCAGATTTTTTTTCTTGTGGTTGATTTCTAATTTCATAGTGTCTTTGTCAGAAAAGATACATGTGGGTAGCCTAGATGGTTCAGTCAGTTAAGCCTCTGCCTTCAGCTTGAGTCATGATCTTGGGATCCTGGGATGGAGCCCACTCTTGTGTTTCCTGCTCAGCAGGGAGCCTGTTTCTCCTTCTCTTGTGCTTCTCTGTGTGTCAAATAAACAAAATCTCTTAAAAAAGAAGAAAAGATGCATGCAATGACCATGATCTTTTTCAATTTGTTGAGACTTGTGTTATGGCCTAATATGTGATCTATTACAGAGAATGTTCCAGGTGCACTTGAGAAAAATGTATATTCTTCTGTTTTAGGATGGAATGTCTGAATATATGTTAAATCCAACTGGTCCAGTAGGTCATTCAGAGCCATCGTTTTCTTGTTGAGTTTCTGTTTAGATGATCTATCCATTGTTGTAAGTAGGGTGTTAAAGTTCCCTACTATTACTGTATTACTATTGATTACTTTTGGTGTTCCCATATTGAGTGCATAAATACTTTTGGTGTTCCCATATCGGGTGCATAAATATTTACAATCATTATATCTTCTTGTTGGATTGTCCCCTTTATTTGTATATGTTATCCTTCTTTGTCTCTTGCTACAGTCTTTGTTGTTTAAAGTCTATTTTGTCCAGGGCGCCTGGGTGGCTGTCATTAAGCTCTGCCTTTGGCTCAGGTCATGATCCCAGAGTCCTGGGATTGAGCCCTGCATTGGGCTCCCTGCCCCGTGGGAAGCCTCCTTCTCCCTCTCTCACTCCCTCTGCTTGTGTTTGCTTGTGTTCCCTCTCTTGCTGTGTTTCTGTCAAATAAATAAATAAAATTTAAAAAAAAATAGTCTATTTTGTCCAACATAATATTGCTACCCTGGCTTTCTTCTGACATTCATTTGCATGATAAATGTTTCTACATCCCTTTACTTTCAGTCTGCATGTGTCTTTCTTTATATTTGAAGTGAGTCTCTGTAGTCAACATATAGATGGGTCTTGTTTTAATCCATTCCATCATTTTGATGCCTTTTGATTCTAGCATTTAGTCCATTTACATTCAGATTATTGAGAGGTATATTTTTATTGCCATTTTGTTCTCATTTTGTGGTTGTTTTCATAGTTATTCTCTGATCCTTTCTTCTCTTGCTCTCTTCTCTCATGGTTTGCTGACTTCCCTTGGTGAAACATTTGGATTTCTTTCTCTTTATGTTTTGCACATCAGTTACTGGTTTTAGATTTGTGGTTACCATTTGGTTTGTATAGAATGTCTTCTGCATATAGCAGTCTATATTGACCATTTAAGTTTGAATCCATTCTTTATTCTTCTCCTTCCCACATTTTAGGTATATGGTGTCCTATTTTACATCTATTTATTTTGTGAGTTCCTTGGCTGGTATTTTACAAAAACATTCTTGACTGCTTTTGTATTTCCTACTTTCCTACTATCATTTTTGGTCTTTCCTTTTCACCCAAAAAGTACCCTTGAATATTTCTTGCAGGGCTGGTTTGGTGATCACAAATTCTTTTAGATTTTATTTGTCTGGGAAACTCTTAATCTCACCTTCTATTTTGCATGATAACCTTGCTGGATAGAATGTTCTTGGCTACAGATTTTTCCTATTCAGCTCTTTGAATTTATCATGCTACTTCCTTGTGGCTTGGAAAATTTCTCTTAAAAAATCCCTTGATAGGGCACCTGGGTGGCTCAGTGGGTTAAAGTCTCTGCCTTCAGCTCAGTTCATGATCTCAGGGTCCTGGGATCGAGGCCCATATTGAGCTCCTGCTCAATGGGGAGCCTGCTTCCTCCTCTCTCTCTCTGTCTGCCTCTTTGCCTACTTGTGATCTCTCTCTGTCAAACAAATAAATAAAATCTTTAAAAATAATTCCTTGATAGTCTTACAGGGTTTCCCCTGTGTAAAACTATCTTCTTTTGTCTTGAGGCTTTAAAAATTTTTATCACTATATTTTTGCCATTTTAATTATACTATATCTTGGTATGGTTCTGTTTTGTTGTTGCTGCTGTTGTTGAGGGGGTCACTGAGCATTCTGGATCTGAATATTGTTTCCTCCCCAGATAGGGAAGTTTTTATCTATTATCTTCTCAAATAAATTTTCTACCCCCTTTTCTCTCTCTTCTTCAGGTATTTCTATAATGTGAATATTGTTATGTTTCATGAAGTCACTGAGTTCCCTTTGTCTATTCTCATTTTGCATAATTCATTTTTCTCTTTTGCTCAATTGACTGCTTTCCATTACTCTGTCTTCTGGGTTATCAATTTGCTCTTCCTTCTTCTAGCCAGAGTTTCTTCCATCAAACATGTTTCTTGTTTGGTTTATTGAGCCCTTTATCTCTGCTATGTCATTCCTTATTTCTGTGTCTTCTACTCTTTCCTCAAGTCATTGAGTATCTTTATGATCCTTACTTTAAATTCTCTATCAAGCGTTACATCTGTTTCACTTAGATCTCTGGCCATGGCCTTGCCCTAGTCTTTCATTTGGGACAAATTCTTCTGTCTTCTCATTTTGTCTAAGTCTATGTGCATACCCTGTGTGTTAGGAAAGTCTGTTATTTCTGTTCTAGAGGGTAATGGCTTTATGAAGAAGAGGTCCTATAATGCCTTGCAATATAGTGTCCCCAGGGCCTGGCGCTTTAGGGAGTGTCTCTGATGCATGCTGGCATGTCCTGCTGTTATGTCTCAGTTGCTCTGTTTTTCAGGCCAGTTGTCTGCAGTGGCTCTCTTTGCCTGTTGCAGGCAGTATTTGGTTCCTGTGGTGTTAGTTGACCAGTTTGGGGCCACCTTGGGCTTAAGTTTAGTTAGACTATTGATTTGCCAGAGATGCAGTTGCACCAAATTGTAGGGCACTCTGCCTGGGTTGTCTCTTGAGAAGTTTTCATTGGTGAACAGGACTTGAAATCAGACTCCTGAAGTGCAGGAGGTGGGGGGCTTTGTGTAAGCAATGTAGACAGTGAATGTTGGTGCCCAGGCTGGCTCCTATGGGTGGCCTATGTTTATGCTGGAGGGTGGGGAGATAAATAGCACCTGTCAGATTCTTTGGTCCTAAAGAGGTCCCTCAGGAAACTTTTCCCCTCAGGGACAGGCTCTAAGATTAGTAAATAACTGCCTCCCATATATGCCCAGGCATTTTCCAAACTGCTGTATCTCTCATGGCTGTTTTGGGGGCTGTGTCTTTAAGGGTGGAGACCCAGCTTCCTCTCACTTTCTGGGCTCCCCAGAAGTGACCTCACTGCTTAAGTCCCACTAGTTGCAAGACCTTAAGAAAGTTGTAAGACCACAGGGCCCCTGGATGGCTCAGTCGTTTAGCATCTGCCTTCAGCTCAGGCCATGATCCCGGAGTCCTGAGTTTGAGCCCCACATTGGGCTTCCTGCTTGGGGTAAGCCTGCTTCTCCCTCTCTCACTTCCCCTGCTTGTATTCCCTCTCTAGCTGTGTTTCTCTCTGCCAAGTAAATAAAATATTAGAAAGAAAGAAAGAAAGAAAGAGAGAGAGAGAGAGAGAGAGAGAAGGAGAGAGAGAAGAGAAGGAGAGAGAGAAGGAGAGAGAGAAGGAGAGAGAGAAGGAGAGAGAGAAGGAGAGAGAGAAGGAGAGAAAGAAAGAAAGTTAGTTAGTTAGTTGTAAGACCTCAAAGCCAAATGTTATGGGGTCGTCTTCCCCTTGTAGGCTCCTTGGTGTGTGTCTGTTCTCCCTTCTTAGTGCCTGTGACTACTTCCTTACTTCAGATGGTTTAGCTCCTATGTCTCTGCCCTTCTCTATATTTAGTTGCAGAGTCTTCTCTGCCAATCTTCGGGTTGTTTTCTGGGTTATTTCCACTGATATGAGTGTTAACTAGTTGCATCTCTGGGACAAGATGAGCTTACTGTTCTCCTCTGCCATCTTGCTGGCCTCCTCTGGTCTTGTTTTGTATCCATTCAGTTGCTCTGTCTTTTGATTGGAGCATTGATTCCATTTTTTTTTTTTTTAAGATATATTTATTTTGAGAGAGAGAGCCAGAGTAAGCAGTAAGAGAGGCAGAGGGAGAAGAAGACTCCCACCAAACAGGAAGCCCTACATGTTGCTGGGTCCCAGGACCCTGGGAACATGACCTGAGCGAAAGGCAGATGCACAACTGACTAAGCCACCCAGGTGCCTGAGTCCATCAACACTTAAAGTAATTATTGATCAGTATGTGCTATTGCCACTTTACTTTCTGGTTGATTTTGTAGTTCTTCTCTGTCACTTTTTTCTTCTCCTGCTCTTTTCCCCTGTAGTGTGATGGCTTGCTTTAGTGTTATGCTTGGATTCCTTTTTCTCCAGCTTTTGTGTGTTGTTGACTTTTGATTTGTGGTTACCATTAGGTTTACATATAACATAGATATCACAATTTATATTAGTTAGCAATTAATTCATTTGTAAATGAATCAAATACATTTTACTCCCCTCTCCATGTTTTATATATATGATGTCATATTTTACATCTTGTCATATGGTATATCCTCTAACTAATTGTTGAAGATATAACTGGCTTTATCACTTTTGCGTTTTAACCTCCTACTGGGTTTAGAGGTGATTGATCTTTTATTACATGTTCGCTTTTACATGTGAAACATTTTCCTTTTATAATTTTCTTCTAGTTATGGCCTTTTCAGTTCACTGAAAGAACTCCCTTCATCATTTCTTATAAGGCTGACTTAGTGGTGATGAAAATCTTTAATTTTTGTTTGGGAAACACTTTATCTCTTCTCAATTCTGGAAAACTGTTCTGGGTGGTGTATTCTTGATTGTAGATTTCGTTTTCCATTCAGCACTTTGAACAAATCATGCCACTCTCTTCTGGCCTGAAAAGTTTTGCTGAAGTTAGCTCATAGCTTTATGGGTGGGGGGTGGGTGGGTGGGGTGGGGAGATTCCCTTGTGCATAACTGCTGCTTTTCTCTTGCTACTTTTAAGATTGTCTGTTTATCATTAATTTCTGCCATTTTAGTTATGTGCCTTGGTGTAGACTTTTTTGAGTTCATCTTGTTTGTGACTGTATGAATTCTGGAACTGGATATCTATTTCTTTCCTCAGATTAGGGAAATTTTCAGCTATTACTTCTTCAATCAAGCTTTCTGCCCCCTTGTTTCTCTTTTCTCATTCTGGGATCCCTATAATGAGAATGTCACTATGCTTGATGGTGTGGCAGGGGTCTCCTAACCTGTTCTCATTTTTTATTTTTTCTCTTTGCGCCCAGCTTGTTTACTTTTCATTACCCTGTCTTATAAATAACTGATCGATTGCACATCCTCTAATCTCCTATTGATTTCCTCTAGTGTATTTTTTCATTTCAGTTATACACTCTGTGTGTGTGTGTGTGTGTGTGTGTGTGTGTGTATATATTTCTATTTCCTGTTAAAGTTCTCACTGAGTTTATCTACTCTTTTCTCAAGTCTGGTGAGTACATTATTTATGATCATTACTGTGAACTTTTTATCAGGCATATTGCTTATCTCCATTTCACTTAGCCCCTTCTGTGATTTTTGTTTTGTTCTTTCTTTTCAGGTGTATTCCTCTGTCTCTTCATCTTGCCTAACCCTCTGTGCTTGTTTCTGTGTATTGGGTCGATAGCTGTGTCTTGAAAAGAGTGGTGTGGTAAAGGTGGTATAGACGAGGTCCTGTGGTGCCCTGTAGTGAAACCCCCTTGGTGACCAAGACATCACTCCTGAGTAGGCGTTCCTGAAGGAGCACTCCCATATGCTCCTTCCTGTAGTGGCTAAGCACACTTGCTGTGGGCATGCTGGTGGTTTGGACTGGCCCTCAGCCCAGCTGTCTGCAATGATCTTCACTCATTGTGGGCACACTGGGCAAGGTTTGATGACTGCACTGTTGAGCAGCCTAGCTTACTGGCAGGCAGAGCTGTAATTCACTCTGGCTGTCGACATTTAGCTGCTGGGACAACTATTGTACACCAAAGGGAAGGGCTTTCTCCCTACACAGCATGCTAGGACACTCAGCTATAGGAAATGCAGGCATACTGGAGTGTGGGGTCATCTCCCCTGCTCCTCTGGGCCGGAATCACTTTGGAATGGCACCATTCTGCCAGGGCTCCCTGCCAGGTCTGCTGAGGCAGGAGCTGCTTTGGAGATGTGCCTTTCCAGGTGGGCTTGTTGTGTGGGGAGGGTCTGGATAGAAACATCACACTGGGACATGGAGTTAATTGCTAGCAAGTTAAATAGAGTGTTTGAACTGGTTCATGAAAGAGTCTAGATCTAGGCTGGGTAGCAGATACCTGGAGGGCAAGAAAAGTGGTGCCTACCAGGACAAATGTTCTGCAGATCCCTGCCCTCCAGCACACTTCCTAAGATTAGACAAATCTCCTTCATGCTGGGTACCCTAGGTGGTTTTCAGTCTATGGCTGCTATGCTGTGTTTCAGGCCAAGTTATTTAGTGTGCTGGCCCTTTAAAGTATAGGGACTAAGTTTCCTATAAACCTTTAGGTTCTCCTGGATTTAAGCCCTGCTGATTTTTAAACCAGATCCTACAGGGATTCATCTTCCTAGTGTAGATCCCCAGGGCAAAAAGAGGATCTGATCCTCTTATGCCTCCATGCTCGTTATGTTCCTCCCATTTGTGGTTAGTTGTGCTGAGGGGTTGGTTTTTTACCATGCCTCTGCCCCTCCTGCCCTTTTTGATGTGGCTCTCTCTTTTTTGACTAGTTGTAGCAGATCTGTTCTTTCAGTTTTCAGGTCATTTTTAGAGCTAGTTGGAATGGATGTAGTTACTGATTCACTGTGTTAATCAAACTAGGTGAGCTCAGGATCCTTCTGCCATTTTTCTTGGATTTCTTTGTAGATAAGATATACAAGGAATTTTGACTGATATTGGCGACAGAAAACTAATCTTGACTGAATATAATTTGTTGTCAAGACCATCACTAAGTGAAGTTTCCCACTATGGCAAGTTGCAGATATTGTATATGCACGAGCCTCTGGAATATTGTGGTTTGGACCATTTCAAAAATTCATGGTTTCTCCAGTGAAGACTTGCATGAGTCCCAGCTCCTTAAGGCTCCCCTGGCTTCATTTTAAAACCTCCGTTGTCATAAATTACCCCATTTCATTTCATCTTTTACATGTTGATAAGGTACAAGTTTATCCAACCCCAACATGGAAAACGTGCAGTACTTTATAGGATGTGGGTGCTTTGGAGAAACTCTATTTCCACTTAGCACATTGCCTTTTTTACCCTTAGCACAGTGGCTTTTTTTTACCCTTTTTACCCTTATACTGTCTGAAAAAGAAATAGCACATGTGGGACCAGGGATCACAGTAGCAAGCCACCTTCAAGAAGGCAAAAATACTTGAGAAATAGATTAAAGCTCTAGGTATCTCCCAAGCAGGTTTATCCCGAGTTAGATGTAACTGTGACTCAAAAAGACACAGGTTAGTGGCTGTGGCAGAGACAACAGAAAGAGAGTGTACTCTTAGACTTACAGTCAGCTTTGGAAGAGGGTAGATGCCTGAGTAACAGCTCCTAGCTGTGTGCAGTCCTTCAGTAGAGCTGCTTAGGAAGGAACAGCCAATCATGGTAAGAACTTTCCTTCTGGTTAATGTGTGGGTGGAGAATGTTTCATCCACTCACCTCTCCCATGATTCAAATTCCATTTTTACTAAATGGCAATGCCCATTTGCCGCAGAGGAACAACACATTTGCCAACTTGCTGTCCTTAGAAATGCTGGCGTCAGTAGACCCTATAAATGCCTGCACTCCTATTCATATGGTGGGCCTTTGTGGACTATAGAGAGGGAGTGGGGGAAATTCCAACTCAGGTCTCCTAAGGGTCTACAGATGGGTCGAGTTGGGGGAACTTGCCTGGGTGGACTACAGCTACTCTTCTGCCCAATACTGACACCATCTGGATGAAACAGGAATGGACCACAGCAGCCAGTGGGCCAAACTCAGAATTATTTGGCTGATGATTACTCATGAACCCTGGCGTTAACCCTTGGCTTTGACAGTGGGGCTATTCCAAGTGATTAGCCCTAGGGCTTGGACAATGAGATAGAATACTAAAGGGGTGGATGATCAAGATAAAGCCTTTGTGGAGTCAGGATAGATGGAAAGACATTTGGGCCGGCCTGTCAAAGCCTAAGGCAATTTTCAGGGCCTTCCATGTCCTGGGTAATAAGGCACAGACACTTCTTGGCAGTCAGGAAGCTGATGCCTTGGCCCAGGTATGAGCCCTAGCAACTGACACTTCAGTAGACAGAGCAGACTGGGTATATAGAAAAAAAAAATGTCCACCATAGCAGCCTGATGGGATAGCATATTGCTAAGAATGCCAAAGTACCTTTGAAATACACTGACTTGGCTAATGGACTAACATCCTGTGTGTTCTAAATGATGCTCAAGGCAACTACCAAAAGAATCTGAGTCCATCCACCTGAGTTACCCACTGGTGAGGGATCAGTAGATTGATTGTATTGACTCTCTTTCCTCTAAGCAAGGGTTATAAATAAATATATTTTGGTTCGTGTGGACACTTTATCTGGCCTAACCCAAGCTTTCCCCTGTTGCCATGCGAACCAGGCTGCCATTATTAGGGGCTTAGAGAAGTTGGGCTCCATATATGGGTATCTTCATCAAATAGACAGTAATCAGGGTCACATTTCAAAGGTCATGATCTATAAGACTAGGCAATCTTCCCTTACTATTGAGATTTTGCCTCAGCACTTTTTACCTTGCTTCCCAGATGGACTGGAGGATGGGAGGAGATGGAAAATAAGCCTAAGGAATGAGGAAGCTTGAAGCTCCATTTGTTAATTTCTTTTTGTTTAGTCACATAAAGACAGTATAGAATCTCTTTTTGTGACAGTGGTTAAAGGAATCACTTGTTTAGACACAGTTTATTTCAATAAAACAAATCTACTGTATCTTCCAATTTGCTGTATTAGGAGACCATATAACCAAGTCATGGCATTTAGAGTGTACAATTTTATTGAGTAAGATTTTGGGCAGTGTGTAACAGGATCCTAAATAAAACTAGTTTAAAACAATAAGGAAAAACTGAATCTATTTGATAGTCCAAAATCAGAGTGGACTCCACGCCAGATATAATCGGTGCTTCAGGCCACTTTTCTCCACTGTTTCCTTGGCTCTACCTTTTCCTACATGCGTTCTCCTCAGGATGACTTTTCTAGTGACAGGCCACATCACTATAGGCAACAGAAACCTCTCAGCACATCCCACACTAGACAGGAAAAAAACTAAAAAAAAAAAACAACCAAAAAACCCCTCTCCCTTACCCATCCAGTAAAATTTCTTCCAAAAGTTTAAATTTAAATGAGCCCTGTTAGGTCTTAGCACCACACTTGGACCCTAAGAATGCCATGTGTTGATTGTTGTGTCAAGACTGGCTGCTTGAGCCAATTAACATGTAGGATGAGCCTACCAAGGCCAGCTTTGAGTCTAGACATTAATCAAGATTCAGCTCTGGAACTGGAAATTACTTCTCTGGATTCACTTGAACAATGTTGAGGAGGAATAGGTTTCTAAAACGAGGGCTCTCTTTGGAGGAAAAGAAAAATGAATTCTGGGTAACCAATCAATGTGCTCACTGTTTAAATACAGGGCTAGACTGAGTCTGGGGAATGGTGTTGGTTAAAAAAAAGAATACCCTAGAGACTGCTACTTGGTCTGTCAGAAACCCAGTCCTACCTAGTCTGGATTAAAAGGGAAAATAGACTTTTCTTTTCTTTCTTTCTTTTTTTTAATAAGGTCTGTGTGAAATGCTATGGTGAGCTCATACAGTTTGGCCCAGACTAAATAATGAATCCATGGAATCAAAGGCCAATTTCAAATACTTTCTGCTTCTATAAATTACATTCCTGATTAGCATATGAATTTGTTGCTATGGACATTATGATATTATATATTGTATGCTAAGGCTTCAGAACAGGATCTAGAAAACTCAGGGTCCTAGGATGGGAACAGGACATTCTTCTTGGTAATGAGACCAGTTGGAATTATAACTTGGGCATGGAAACTATGGAAAACTCTATTGTAAAAATGAGAAGACCTTGTGTTTTAAAGGGACGTTCTTAAATCTCAGTAAAATGAGACTGTACTTCACATATGTTTTGTTGTTACTTTCAAATGGTTTTGAGATAGGCTTTGACATTAACTTAAAATAAGGCAATTAAAAAACAACTAGGAAGAGGAGGATAGAAGAATGAAGGAAAATAGAGGAAGTAAGGGAAAACACAGTGGAAGCAATACTAGCCATTACTTTTAATTTCCAGACTTCTAAAAATCTTCCACTCAATTCTGGCAAAATTTCAGTCCAATGTACTGAGTTTTTCATGGTAATGTTTTATAGTCAAGATGTGAACTTAATTCTTTATAATGAACACAGTATTTCTCTTTCTTTGGGAATATTGGTCAGACTTCTGAAATTCTCAATTTTAATTCTTTTCCTTGGTATATATTCATTGAGTTGTGTTTCTGATTCATAGTCATGGCTTCCCTCAAATGTTGGGTGATACTTGGTTGCATACTCCTCTTAGTGCGCATATTTCCTCATTAACATGTTGTGTTTACCACACAACTTGCTTGAAGAAATGGGTCAGGCTGTTGTGTTTGGGAGATACCTGACCCTAAGTGTAAGGGGGATGGTGGGACAAACTTCTAGGCAGGCAGTGTCAGTACCTAATGATCTGGACACAGACGGTCCTTTTTCCTCTGGGTATTTAACAAACGGAAGACTTTACCCCGTGCCTCTGATTCAAATATCCTTACTCTCTGCTTCCCTGCTCTGACCTAGGAGAAATTACCCTTTCTTCTCTGTTTGATCCAAGGAGGGGGAGATTATATGTGGGAATCAAAATGCCTAGCTACTGTCAGTTGCCCCAGAAGCCCATGCAATGCAGGTTCAAACTGTGCCTAATTTGGAGTACCCTTGCAGCCATTCTGTTGTCAACAATATCTTCCGTCACGTACTTTGAATAATGAAGCCATTGTTTCAATCGGATACTGTTTGTCTTCCATTTTTCAAGAATGTACAGTTAGTTGTTGGTTCAGAGTACACTATTTGATCTAGTGAGATTATAAATTAAATAGCTCTTCCACCCTTCTCGGAGCTTAAGACATTAGGGGGGAGTTATTGCAGATAGTTTACCATTTTGAAGTGAAAGTCGTCACTCTCAAGTGTTTTCAGTGATACAAAAAAATACAGAATTGTGGAAATTTTGCTTCTCAGACATATCATTCCTATGAGAATCAGACCATTATCTCTCTTTTCCAACCTTACCATCTGTGATTGGCCAGGATAAGGCTGGAGGATATATAGGCTGGGTTATCTATAGAGAACAGAGCTTGAAACTGGGAACCGTGCAGCTAGAATCTCTTTATGTGGTTACTAGACCTTTCATGTTGATGTGGTTCCCTCTCTTAGCCTAATGGTATAACCTTGCTGCAGCACATGGGTCTAGGCTCCTATGTCTTGGAAGACTTGTCATGTTTTTTTTGTGGACTGTCAAGACCATGAGCTTTGGAACTATGGACACTCTCAAGAACCTTGAGGGCAATGAGATACATGTTCTCTCCCTTCAGCATTTCAGGACACAGAGGCTTAGTGAGGTTAAGTTGTTTGAACTCAGAGTTAATTATAGAGTCAAATGCTAAACTTGCTGGCCCAAAGTCGGCTTGGCTAAGCCACAGAGTCTTTATTCAGTGCTGCATTTAGTAAAGCACACTTTATGTTGGCTCTAGCCAATGTGATGTATGACACACTCACATCTAATGATGTATTACTGAATGTCACATCAGATCTGAATTTTCCATTGTGCCTTGAGCATGTGCTAGAAACTTAAAAAGCATTCATTTGAAAAGCTTAGATTATGACTGTCAGCTTGAAGGCCAGTAAAAATATTCCACCAAGATTATAAATTAACCTTTGTTCTAGAGAAAAGGAGATCATAAACTGGTCACATAAGAGAATGATGCTACACTTTTATTGATAAACGTATTCAGTAATAGATAGTCCACAGCCTGAATCTTGCTATTATTTCAGTTAAAGTTGGGGCTAATGCTCAGTGTAGGAAGCCTTATTCCCATCTTCTCAGTGGTTTCCCAGAAGTAGGTGTGCTCTCTGAGCCTGTGTATGTGTACATTTGCCAGTTTATTTCTTGGTCGCGTATGTATATATGTGTCTTAAGTATAGAAGCCCAGTTTTCTACTCTGCAATATTTCTGCTTAGCATATTTCCTCCTATTGTCTGTTTTAACAATAACTGATTTAAATTTAAGTTTAGTCTGTGAATTATAACCAGTGATTTTATAACACTGATTTTTAAATATTTTTAAATACGATTGTAAATTTTTAACTACATTATCAGAGAATGGTGTGAATTGAAAAACCTGAATATTAAGTCCCTCATTATGACCCTCATCATGAGCATATTCTACAAGATTCCTTTGTTTTACATTTAAGATCATGAATCATCCATAGTACCATCATTAATACCATCATATAGGAACATTGTGATACTGAGTGACTATTAGAAATCTACTAAATGTAGGAAAAGCATTTTAAAGGAAAAAAAAACCACTGAGATTAAATAATTTATTACCATTGCTAAGATGAACACATATACTTGATACTCAATTTTATGCAGAACTTTAAAAAAATATTTTTAATACAGTATCAAAATTTACACAATATTTTGTCAAAAGACCAGTGTTCCTTGTATTAGCTTCTGCAGTGTCTACTGCAGGCACAAAAACTTATTGTAAATGTCTTCAGAGCGTAGGAATACAACAATTGAAAGATGAAAGCTTTTCTACAAGAGAAGGTGTAAATATAGCAAGCAATTTTCTTTTACAGAGTAATAATATAACATTTCAAAAGAAAGATAAGCTTAACTGGTAACCCAATTACTATAATTAGAGAGAGAATTCTATAGTGAATTAATTCATAAATATTTTCAGAAAACAGAGGGCTATGTTTTTGTCACAGTAACATTTTAAAAAGTATAATGAAATTCCTTCACATTCCTTCTCCAATGACAATGAGTCCATTTTAAAACAACAGCAACATGAGTATCTGTTATGAATCCAATCTGAGTAATTTAGAAGAAATCTAAAAACTGGGAATTGTTGCATTCCTACTTCTATAATAATCTTAAACTACAATAAAAACTTAGCATTCTGTCACAGGTCTCTTGCACATTCATACAAGAAACTATCATTGAATTTGAAAAAAAAAACACAAAATACCTATCATAGCATTTCCAATACACACAGCCTAATATTATGTATTTATATATACCAAAAATAAGGAACTAAGCAAAGCTAGCACACCTCTTTTTCAAGCCTCAAGCAATCTGAACAAGAGCTTTTAGCCTCAATAATGAAGGACATGCGTCAGTTTCATAAAACGTTAGCTGCTGTAGGCAAAGAAAGCTTTTCATAAATGCAGTGCAATATTTTAAAGTTTACATAAAGTTTATTAAATATAACAGCAGATCTAGAAACTAAATTGTAGAAATCGACATCTCACAGCTGGAAACACTTAGAAAAATTATGTTTGCTTGTTCTTTAATTGGAATTAATATTAACATCAATGGATACACTGAATGAATATGGAAGTCGGTATGTCCCCAAGATGTGTCTTCATGAATATAGCAAGATTAAAAGAAAAGCTATATTTATCTTGATCACTTGAAATAAATGGTACTCTCTGATAAGCACTCTACAAAGTCTTACTACCCTTCTAGCTGGTAAAGAGAATTTATGTAGTATTTTTAGCACCTCAAAAGTCCAAAACAAAAATCCCAGAAACCTAATCTTATCTTACATCCAAATTCATTATGCATCAAGATTCCGTAACTTGTTGACTAAAATATAATAAATAGGTGCCTAACTCTCAAGCTGGAAAGCAGGAAGACACCTCTTCCTCAACACAATGTGGTAGAAAAGTCCCACCGTTCTGTGCAATGAGTCAACTCCACCAAACTGGATTCTTCCAGTCCTGCAGGTTTCCCAGTGACAACCTTAGATCTGAGGAGTCAAAAACATTTTAGTTCTAATGAAAACCATTGGTACCCAAATGGTGATTTTCAAAGCTGTTTTAAATTGACTTGAGATGAGCTGTTGCAGACATGGAAATGAGAGATGAAATACAGTATCAGCAATACTAAAGGTTTTAGAGGGAAAATATGTGCAATGTACAATCACTCCAGGTTACTCAATGAGTCCAGGTTTGTGGAAACCCACTTTTTTCTTCTTCTTTCTCTCTCTGGCAGTGGTGATCTCTTGTTTGAAAGAGTGCCTTTCACATCGGTCCTTTGTACTGGTTTCCAGACAAATGTTGCCTAATTCCAGGACAGGAACCGGCAGCATCTCCAAGTTTCCTCCACACAACCTTAAGAAAGGTAAAATAAATAAGTAAAAATAAGCATTTTAATTGCCTCTCCACAATGAGAGTTGTAGTTTTTAAATGGGGATCTATCAAGGGGCAAAGCGGAAATGTGAAGGCAAGACAGAGTACTTCAGTGAATGAGCTCAAAAACGGTGAAATGTGATGTAAGTTTCTAAAGCACATAGAGTCGCTCCGTAGAGGCAACTACCATGCTTTGTCAGCAATGAGGGTCAAAATTCAAGAATGATGTACTGACTTACTCTAGGTGCACGTGGTCCTCAACTCCAGCTGTATACTGTGCACTTGAAGAAGCTTACACAGTAAGTCCCACTCTCAGATTGACTGCACTGGTAGAGGGGAAGCATGGTCATTTGTATTTTTTTTTAAGGCTCCTGATAAAATTCTGCATAGCCAGAATTAAGAACATATGAACAAGATCATCCTGGTTTCTATATCTTACATCTTGAACCAGGAATACCAAAATGTTTACTCCACCAAGGAAAAGGAAGTTTTTGTTCTTGAGCTATTTAAGCCCTGAGCTACTAGCCTTAGGCCACTAGTAAATCTCCCTGGCTTTCCCTGGGGGTGGGGCTCAGTCATAAATGTTAGCTACCAAACAGTACAGTCTCTCAGATTATCAAAGTGCAGGAAAAACATTAAGAATACATTAAAGAATCACCAAATAGATACAAGATGTCAAAAACTGGGTCATTTTAGAGAGACGACAGCAAAAATTGACATGAAGAAAATAAAGACCCCTGAATTCACCAATGATATACCGGTATGCTAATTGGAAAATGTACCCTCTTCCCCTAACAGTTATAACCCTCCTTAGGGTGATTCACTATAAAGATTACTTTCATATTGATTCATTTCCTAAAAATTTATAGCTCTAACATGAACCCAAAACCAGTTGGTTTATTGATAGACTGTTGCTCTTGTTATTTTTACATTTATTTTAAATAGAGCAGATGCTCTAGGGAAACCCAATACTAGTCATTGTTATACATTAGAATACAGGGTTCTGTCTACCTTCATTTCTAAGCCAACGAAACCATTCATATGTCTTTTAGTGGACACAACTATGTGGTAGAAATGACCTGTCCTATTTGAAGAGGAGTGTACTGATGGTCTTTAAATAGTAGCAGAGGAAGGATCTAGCAATGGAGGGCTCAAGCTGACCACACAGGATTTAGGGAAAGTCTCTTCTTGACAATGGAAAGGTGCAAACACTGAATCAGGGAGCCAAGGGATGCCACGAACTTGCCCGTCCTAGCCCTTCCAGGGTACATTCAAACATAGCTGACCTGAATGCATTGACTGTCTGAATCTATCCTCTGCTTCTAAAGACCTCCAGGAGCACTGACACAAAGTATTAGATGGTTACAACTCCAAAGTGCAAGTGCTCCCCACGTAGTCAATTTTAGGATACCATGGGCCTTAACCTGAAATTACTAGTGATGAAAAAGTCCAAGAAGGTGGAACTCTGAAACGAGCCAGTGATAGTAAGGTGGCCACGTATAGTGACTTGTTAACTAAAAAAGCAAGACAAGGTGGGTGTCTGAGTCAACCCATCAAGTATTCCAGCTGTTCTCAGGGAATCTGCCAGAGCCCAACACACCTAAAAAATACTCTTCCTACAAAAAGACGAATACACTGCACTGTAAGAAACAGTTAAATCTTTTTTTGAGACAGTTTGGGAAGGGAATAAAAGCACCTGTTACTAATCAACATGATGGTAACAGTCATTCCTTTGTATAGGTGTTGACAACTGATGTCCAGGGGCACACCCCCAACAGAGGCAAAACTTACTATCCTAAGGTCTAGTTGAGGCTTGGACCTGATCTCACATGACACAAAAACTATCCATTTCTGTGACATTATTATATAAAGCACCTAGTTCCTTTACTAGCTTTAACAACCTTAGCTGGTTTCTAAGAAATGATCTGTTAAAATTTCTCACAATCCGTTTTTCTCTTCATTCTCCAGTAAGCACTGTGAGGGGTTGATGTTCATATAATTTATAATGGTGACAAAAATATTTTAAATCAACACCTTTTTCTCTTAGTTTGTAAAGAGTTTCCAAATGTAAGAGTGCTCATCATTAGATTTGCATTGGCTTGCATTTTTTTGGTCAAATTTTGGGAATCAAAGACGAAAGTAGACAAGAAGCCCTAAAGAACTGCTAAAGGCAAACAAGGAGGGCAAGCTTTTGGCTTCCTGAAACTATCTTCCACATGGAAGACCACCACCACCATTGCATATGGCCTTTTGAAGCATTTTTGGAAATACAGGCCAACAAAAAGCTCAACACAAACTAATTGAGATCCAGTCCATTAGTACATTTCTTCTGTTACTATGAAATGAATTACCTATCTGGACATAGATCTCCATGTCTAGATAGGTATCTATATATCTGTCCAGAAGTCTTATACCTAAAACAAAAAGGCACAAAAACAAGCAATCCTGACATGTATTTTTTACAGAACTTCAGGCATTATGAAAAATGAGAGAGGGTCCCTTCTGGAAGATGCATTGCTTTTCACTCTTGGGGAAAGAAAATGCAAGTACCCAGACTTACCCCACGTGGGAAAGTAGTGATTGCTAGTACTCAGAGGGCACCTGGGTATAGTCCTGACTTACTGTTCACTAGAGTACAATTCGAGTGAGCAACTTTATTTTGGGATTTTAGCTGCTTCAAACATAAAATGCAACCGTGGGGATCATACCCAGAGCTCCCTCTCCAACCTGCCCCAGGGCTGGGGTGAAACCCCACCACCTCAATTCCAAAAGACACTGTTGTACTACTCTTTGGAAAACTACCTGTGGAATGATCTCTGGCGGGGGGGGGGGGGATTCTAGAATTCCGAATGTCTGAAGTTTCCTTCTCATTCCATAGGCAAGAGATGAGATGCAACAGGCATTTTTTTTTTTTTTTAAGTGTGTGGCTTAACTTTTTGACTTGATCAGAAGGAAACATTCAAATTGAAAACTGTAATGACAGGCTGAAAAGCTGCAGAAGGTGTGAGGAGTGGTGCATTGGGGAAAATTATGACTTCGAGAACTAATGATCTTTTGAAAACAGACGAAAACATATGCAGAAAAGAAAAACAGGTAGCTTGGAAAGAGACTCGAAAGAAAAACAGCTACAACACAAAGAAGCAGGAGACTAAAACTGTGGCCCCAGCACATATCAAAGGCCCAGGGGACTTAAAACATTTACTGGATTCCAAGAACACCTCAAGGAAGTAGATACATGAGAATATCTCCTAAGAGCTTAAAGGTATTTCAAAGCAATTTTGACACCCTAATGGACAAAGAATATGAGGATAAAAGTATAATATAAAGCCAGTTAAAAATCAGTGCTTAATGTAATCTGGTTGTTTTAGCTTTTTAACAAACCACCAATAATATTCTTAATTATATGATCTACCCATGCATAGCACTCCAATTTTAGCCAGGGATGATTAATAAAATCCAAATTGAAATTCTTGATATACCTCAAAAGAGCATGTCATTTTTTTTAACTGTGTTCTGCTCTGATTTCTATGTATCTATCCCTTATGTTCATATTTATTTTCTCTAAACCACTTGAGCTTTTATCCAGCACTGAAAGGTAAAGATACTACTTTGTGTGACATCAAGTGCCCGTATCACATGATTTTTTTCCCCTAAATATGGTTATAAATAAGTCTGAAGAAAGCTGTGTTTTATCACAGGCTTTTAAACACTGATTTTTAGGTACTGTTTGAAAGTATGAAACAGAAACCCATTTCTCAAAACTAGCACTACAATATTTCAGACAATAAATTATTTTACAATGTTCATAGATCATTCTAGAATCCAGAATTGGCTGATTATCACTTACCTGAATATTTAATGACTGTTAATACTGCAATAAAATATACTAAAGATAAAAACAAGGGGAATTGGTTTTATTTTCATATAAAAATACAAAGGCACTTGGCCAGCATTTTGAAAAGTAGGTATTCATAAAGTGGTAACTAAGCTATGATGGGGCTTTCAACACAGAATACACAATAAAGCACATTAAACTTACATTGCACATTTCTCTGACTATAGCTTTTTCTGTCTCACTAAGGTCATTTTCATACTCTTTACCCTGTTGACGATCTATAGTTTCCTGAACATCCAAGACCTGGATTTGTTGAAAAAGAAAAGCAAATTTCACATGGAAAAAAACTTGTTAGTTATGAATTAAACCAGCAAGGAGCTCCATGTTGTAAAACCTTTGGTTTTCTCCGTGTCTGCATATCAGAGTGGATTAACATATGGCAAAATCTTTTAAAAGAGTAGATTGTGATGAGACCTAAAAAGGATCAATTCTACTTGATTTTCAAATGGCCGTGAAAAGCAGTTGTATCACTAATAGTCCACTGAATGTAGCTACTTGTTGTAGACGTTAATGAATTTATCTTAATGACCCAGTTAACTAATGTGACTTGTCAACCATTTGGAGAAATTCTTGCTCCACTGTAAAGGTAAGCAGTATAATTAATGATTTGCCAAATAACCCAATGATATGTAGACATGGCCTATAGAAAAGAGGACTAAAAGATGATACTGATAGGTGAAACTGGTCAGAACCCAGGAATATATACATAAGAACTCGAGTTCGAATGAACAGGAATGCTACTGATGTCACAGTTCTTGTCTGGACATGTTCCCAGGGCCTAGAAAAGGCCTCTGAAAAGGGTTCTGTGAAAATATTTGAGCAACACTTTATTTTTCATTGGAGTAAAGAAAGTGTTGGGATGAGATGCTTTTAAACAATTTTAGAGGCCTATAATTCCACTTCTTTTACATTATCTCTAAATGGATTCAAAATATTTCTTCAAATATGTCTGCAAAGTTTTCATGCCATACTTTCTATAGGTCAAAAGGGGAGAAAACTATGGTTTTGAGTGTTCTTTTTCTCTATATCCTCTTATAAGCCAAAGCAATAATAAAGCAAAAAGACCCAAAAAAACAAAGCCCCCAAAATGACGTTTTTCCTAAAAGCTCGTCTGAGAATCCCCACTGAACTGTGACATTGCTGAACTCCTTGGTTCTGTGGGGTCATGGTCAATGCTGATGGTCACGCCGGAGAACTAGCGCCAGTGAACAGTTGAGCCAAAATAAATGACTTAAGCAGGAAGTGGGACCTTCATGTCAACATCAGAGATCATCTATGTGGATATTTACCAGAGTTCAGTCCTGCAATAATCTAATTCACAAACTACTCCTATGTTAACTCAAAATGTCTAGCCACTGTTACTCTGCAGGTAGTACTAC
The DNA here is from genome assembly GCA_004023965.1 of Spilogale gracilis. NCBI lineage: Eukaryota > Metazoa > Chordata > Mammalia > Carnivora > Mephitidae > Spilogale > Spilogale gracilis. The sequence continues at coordinate 7,516 of PITA01021656.1, read as the reverse complement.
TTTAAGGGAGGATCTCACGGGAGTGAAGGAAAGCCTCACCCCACTACTCCAATTAGAGTCCGTTCACATTTTTTATATACTCAGAGGAAACCCTGACTATGCTCTGGGAATATTCATAGAAAACTTAACTCCTGGAACAAGCTCATTTGCGTACAAATTCAATTTCTAATGCACCTCAGAGAAGTGTACTTCAAATCAGTTAATTTCTACTAAATGAAGTGAAGCTCCAATAAATAGCATAAATTTTAAAGCAAGACAAATGTGGTGTTATTACAAATGGGCTAATTTCTCACACTGATTTACAACACTTTCCTCCCAAACCATAGCCAAAGAGGTTTTTAGTTATTTTTTAAAAGCCTAGCGATTTTGTTTTGGAGGGGGGTGCCAGAATCTATCAGAAGATGAGAAACTGAGCCATTGTTCTAATTCTTTCACAACAGAGTTTTATGTTATAAATCAGCTCTAGAATCTGCCGGCTTTTGGAAACAAAATGCATTGAGTGGCTACACTTCTTCTTTTAGGCTGTGATATTTCTCACAGGCACTATTTCCCACAGGCACATATTTCTGTTTCATGACACAGTTAACTCATGGAAGCAAACATTCTGTATTCAAAAGCCTCCCCTTATTCAATAAAGATGCTTCAGTTGCTCAGTACTACCCATCTGCCCAGAGGACACTTAACGTGTTCTGATTATAGCATATCTTTCTCAAGATGAAAATTAGAGAATTAATTCAGAGAAAATTGAAGAGCTTCTCCTTGCCCTTCCCTTCCCTTTTAAGCCATAGGAACACAGGTGCAATGAAAAATTGGGGAAATGTTGCAGTGCTATCCAGTATGCTGTCCGACTCCAATTGCACTCGCCATTTAACAAGACTGGGCAGAAGCAGTCTTCAGTTGGAAAAGTAGAGCAGTATGTTGCTGGAGTACACGCAGACGCACTATAGGACTGACGCTCTTTTATTTTTTTTTAATTTCTAAGATGCTTTTCAGATAGCTAGCATCTTGTTCATGCTCAAGTAACAGCGCTGCTCGGGCTATACCCCATCGAAACGTTGCCACCAAGAGCAAGACAGTGGTCAGTTGATAAATTGGCACCCACTGGCTGCAGGGGGGGTACCCTTCATTCTGCTGTGCCTCCCCACATGAATTGTTCTTGTTGGTTGCCCCGTTGGTGAGTTATGCCAACCGAGACAGCACTGGCCAGGAGCATGGTTCTGCTGCCGTCAATAGATTTTGGAGGAGCAACTCACTTCATGAAAGTTACAGCAAAATATAAGGAGGAAGCTAAACCTCCTTCTAAAACCAAATCAAATACATATTTTGAATTTATCTGCTTATTTGCTTTATGCGGGCCAAAGAAAGTGTGGCCACTCCAAAGGAGTGCATCTTATGGCTGCTGATTAAGTCATTCCAAAACCAAAACCATTTTAGTAAAGCTGTGAAACTCCTAAGGCAAGGGCAGGACTGAAGTACGCTACCCTACTTTATGGCTCAGAAAAGTTTGATCAAGGCTACGTGTTAGGAATTATAATTTGAAGGACAGTGATTCATACTGTGGAGCGGACAAAATTTCAGGGAACCGTCCTCATTTGTGAGGTGATTTTTATTGCCTGTATCAGTTTCTTCTCTTAGATAATACACTGATTATTAATTTTTCTTGTGGTGCTTATCTATTGGAAAGCTAACTATTGGCAAAGAAAATTAATAATAAATTTCAGCTATATCTTTTTTGCAGATCCTTGGAGGATCTGAGGTAAAAGCTAAAAATAAAACTAGCTTTATGAATAAGACCCTCTGTTTTCTAATACTTTATGTAACAGCATTAACTAGATCTTGATGAGCTAATTTCTAGTTAATGGGGGGCAGAGGAGGTTTTTAGTTCAAGATTTTCCTTCAGTCGTTGCACCATGTACTGAAAAAACCTTCCTTATTTTGGCCAACTCTTGACCCCCCCCTTTTGAAGACATGCGTGCTACGGACACTATACATCAAATGCCCAGAACAAGAATTTACACATATGGATACACATGCACATCAATCATACTTCAACTTCAATGCAGATTGATATGAATCACAGTACTCAAAACAAAATGATAAAACTAGAGATTTCAACCATAAGTACTCAAACTCGCAGTTGCAAAAAAAAAATTACACTTCAAAAATTAAAGTATCTACAGTTAAAACAAGACCGTGAGGACTACCAGACTAGAGCAAACAAGCCACAACACAACTGAAATTCTGGATAAACAGTTGGACACAGTTGGTTACCTTAAGAGAATGTACCACGGGTTCAGGCTGCTGAGAAGGTATGGTATGTCCACTGAAGCTAGCTGGAGAGTTGGGTGGACTGTTACTCCCATCAGCCCCTGATGACAACCTAAAAGAACCCTTAGTAGAAAATCAACAACTTTGTTATTAAAACAAAAGTCGTTTATAACTGCATAGATGTCATTCAGTATTCAGTTTCACTGCCAAATGCGAATCAGCCACTTGGTTCAGTTTTTTTTCTAGCCTGTCCTAAGACGCTCTCAACCTGTTAATTGGAATACGCTTGCTCCTTGACCAGCAAGAACACTTAAGCAAGAGCCATGGTTGTGCATGTCCAGATGTCATTTCTGATTTGCCAAAGAGAACAATGCTTCCTCAGGAATGCCCATTAAGAACATTTCAAGAATGATTTTTAAAACTTAAAGATACTCAAGAGTAGGGAGTTTGCAAGTTACTCAGCAGGTGAGTTAAACATGCTCACTCAGCAAGACAAATGCTAGATTCCATATGTCTCAGAAAATGTGCTCACATCACATTCTTGCACTGGAGAAATGGTGTGTCTTGTAAAACCCCTGTTGAAGGCAAAGACCTAGAGCGGAGCGTTTTCCAAAGAGACTTACCCAAACTCAGCATTTGCTTTAAAGAAGAATTAGTTTTTGGTTTTGTAAAAAATAACTATGGCCACAAATTACATATTTGTACTTTAGTGACTCTTTGACTTCATTGCTGAAAAACCAGCACTCGGGCCTGATTAACCTGCCCTAGGACAGTCCTAGTCACCCATACAGGAACTGGGAAAAAGTAAAATTCGGTTATGTCCCCTTCTAGAAAGAGCAGCCAAATGGGAATTTTCCAAACCTGTTTTTATGGAGATCATGACACTCAAAAGGGCCTGAGGGATTTTAATTTCTGTCCAACAAACCTACAGATTTTCTTCATGCCCCACAGATTAGTAACTGTCCATTTCCCTGGATCTTATGACTCTTAATACTCTGAGAAGGAGCCACTGAAGGTGGCTTCATAAAGGGAACACACAACTGTGGTTAAGGCCATTTATTATTTTCCAGCACCTACAGAAGAGTTTGTGTTGTGCATGTTAGGGATGGGAGGGAGGATCTGAGAGCAGCAACTGTTTAAGTAGGGGTTTTATGCAGAGCATACTATTTGTAGAGAAATTGACAACTCCCATTGATTTTTGCAAAGATGATCATTTTTGCAATTTGGAATATCTTCCCCCTTCCCTTATCACTGTCCTTTCTTCCTATGTCCTTGAAGGCTATCCTTGCCACCTCATAAGCCAACTGGAGCCATGTTCTTTTCCTGGCTCAAAGAAATATGCCATCAGACCAGGAGCTGCCCCAACCCTTACTAGCCAACAGGGAGAGGAAGCTGTGGAACAGGACATTTAGGGGACCTCTCCAGCTCTGTCCTCTGTGGCCACTAATGATTACGTTAATTGCAAGTGATGACACAGGAAAGCCAATTATAATAGTCCCAACACCTTGGGGGGGGATGTCTATGTTTCCCTGTATTTATAATTCAGTTCAAATCAGACATAATACTGCCTGATACAAATAATAGAAGGGAACTTGTTAGAAGTTTAAAGGTGGTGAAGGGGCCCACCATTCCTCCGCAAACGTCACCAGCAAATTTTGGACATCCTTTTCCTCCATAGAGATGAAATGTTTCCACAATGAAGGGGTTCTAAAAGAAACTCTTCTCTGAGTAGCTCTAGTCCCCTACTAGTCCTTTTCCCTATCTGCTACTACCCTTATGAATGGTTTTGAAAAGACCTCTGAGATGATACAGAGTTCACTTCAAAAATCTCATTTAGGACCCACCAATGCAGTACAGGTGGCCCTCTGACTGGTAATCTCACTGGGCAGGCCATAATTTTCGGCTAGCCCTCCTTCCCGCTCTTTCTTTCCAACCTACTGCCGCTCAGCCCTTCTGCTTCAAATGCTCCCTTCCCAGAACTGGCAAAATTGTACGAATATCAATTCCAGCATGCTTTTGCTTGGGCCTGGGGCCTTTGACCTTTTGGGGCATTTAGGTTTAAAGGAATTTCTAAAATCAATAACTGGGTTCCCGAAACCAAATCCTTTGGGTAAGTTGGCATTGTTAAAACTTAAGGAGAGTCCTGTTCTTCCCTTAAACACTATTTTTAAAAATAATAACAATGACTAAGTGGGGAAAACTCATTCAAGGATTCAAGTTCTACTTCAACTCCACTTGGTATGCCAAGGACTAGTTACCACTGGAAAGATCAAGGTTGTGTTTTACGTGTTTTTTTGTAAAGAAGCAAAGGTAATAAGTGCCTGGAAAAGCTGCTGTACACTAACAGGTGCTCCGTCATTTTCTAGATTGTAACACAGTCAAGCACTTCATTCTATCACACCCCATTTAATTACCCTAAAACAAAAGGCTCTACATCTTTGTGATCAATATTTGGAGAATTAGCAGGGTTCGATCAGTACCCACTCTCAGTTGACTAATACATTTTCATGGAACTGTTTTTAAAATATGCTGAGTGAAATATTAGTAAAACAACCGATTTCAAACATTCCCTTGGAATTTATTACAATAACTATAAGCCTGTTCGTTTAAATTGTGACTTGGCTGGCTCAGGAGACAGGGAATTAAAAAAGAAGAAAATCTTAGTAAAACTGGAACTGTGACTCCCAGCTTCCAGGTTGCTTTTTTTCAAAGGACAAGTGATCACGCAGTGAACACACCACCTCCTGGGTCAGCCAACACTTTTAAAGGGCCAGGAATAATTTTTTGGACTGGTCTACAGACAATTCATTTACATGGCCATGGACCTTTTAAACTCCTTTTCCTGAAAGGTGCAGGATACCTTTGTTCTTCTCCAGTGCTTGGGGCTACTCAATTTTCAACCCCAAGTTCAGGGGGAAAAAAAAACAAAGCAAAGCAAAGCAAAAACACTGACAGCTGACCATTTAGGAGATCCCTCCCCAGATTCAGACACACACAGCAACTTTCTTTCATGTGTACAGACTTGCTCTCTCCCCCCCACAGTGTCACTTTTCCTCTAGCAACAGAAGCCGTCTGTATGCACAAGCAAATGCAGCAGCTGACTCATCTTCACTCACCGGGAGAGTGGGCAGGCATCGTCCTATTCCTCGGCACCCTTGCCACCACTGCAAGACCCGCCGGGCTCTGGGCCCCCAGCCTTTCTCCATATTTGAGCTGTTTCTAGTTGGAGGTTGCCTTCTATTCTGGGTGGCCTTATATTTGGAACAATATAGTACAATCACTCAGAAAAATACTCTTTCCCAAGTCTCAAGAAAGCAGATAGAACAAGAAGCTTAATGAAATGAACCACAATGACCACAATGGCAAACTGTAACATGCACCTCGAATTAAGGGAAAAAAATAAAAACAAAGTCCTATCTATTAGAGCTAATACTGATTAAAAATAAATAGAAAGTTTTGGACTAATTCTTAAGCTATCGAAAAGAGGTAGATGATAATGCCAAAATTCCAGAAAAAAAAAAAAAAACTGAAGCTACTTTGACAATTTTTGTTTTGTTGGTTTTACTTGTGAGAAACAGAGAATTAACTGTTAATGTAACTTCACAAATTATTCGAAATGCAATTGGGAGCACTATGCTGTTCTGTTAAGAAACACAAGGTGGGTAGATATATTCACTAATACTTAGAAAAACTGACACTGTATCAAATTCTCAGCAACATTTGTGCACATTAAAGAGTGTAATGGACTAAGAGGTCATCACTGCATTAAAATAACTATTTTATATGGGACACATATGTCATTATCTCTTAATCAGTTAATCTCCAAATTTCTACACTGGTTAGAACTAGAGATAGCAGATAAATAAAATAAAAATTTGGCCCTAATTTTCAGTTTTTTCTATGATTAAACATCATAATCCTATTGAAATTGTCAGAAGCAAAATGAACTCACTTGGACAATTTCCTCTCACTGACAGTTTTCACTAAGACTTTTATCTAAGTGTGCATGTCCTAAGAAACAATTTTTTTGAATGTAGAAAATTCAACAAATAGTCCCCAAATTCCAGTGCCTGAATGTTTACTTTTAGGAGGCTGAAAAATGACAACCTAATTCTTCAGTTCCCACTAATCTTTTTACCTGAAGGGTGTGCTGTGTTGTGAATAGCACGGGCCTAATTTTTACTCTTTTCCGATGTTCAGAGGCTGAACAACGAAAAAAGAATAACAACCTTCTGGGGCACCTGGGTGGCTCAGTTGATTAGGCGACTGCCTTCGGCTCAGGTCATGATCCTGGAGACCCGGGATTGAACCCTACATTGGGCTCTGCACTCGGCAGGAAGCCTGCTTCTCCCTTTCTCACTCCCCCTGCTTGTGTTCCCTCTCTGGCTATGTTTCTCTCTGTCAAATAAATAAAATCTTAAAAAAAAAAAAAAAAAAGTAACGATGCCCAGCAGCTGGTATTCGCAAATCTCTCTTCTGAATCTACGAAATCAGGAGATCCAGTTACCTATTAAATGAGTCAGCCACACATATTCCTCACATAGAGAAAATTATATATTTGGACTATGATGATCATTTCACTGCCAGCAACACAGATTTGAACAGCTCATGTGTCGGTGTCTAATTTCTTCCCATCAAAAGAATTCTAGCCAATAATTTATAATACAGTTTATGGCTTAAAATCTACCAGGCACCTGTAATTCTATTTCTGAGATGATCATTAAAAGGTATTGCAGATTTTTTTTTTTTTAAACAAATGAGTCCTATCTTTCAGATTTGGTTCCCTTCATTACTTAAACATCTCTCAGATTTTACATTTTTGGATTCAATGACTGAGTAAGACACCCAGAGATTCCTACTTTCATTCTTCCTTAATGTGCAGTGAGATTGACTCTCAAAGCCTCTCCATTGTAACAAGATCATTATCATAACCATGAAATCTAAGGTAACATCTATAACCATTTAGAAGCCTGCTGCAAGGAGCAGCCCTTTAGCTACAATATTTCCCCCACTTTTGTAAAGTAGATACAATGTGAAATAATAGCTGTGCCTTTCAGCATCTTGTAAACAGTTCTTTTAAAACATTAAATATAGATTGCATAGTATTATTAATTTCATAAGGGAGGGGCAATATACTTGGGCCAGATTTTTGTGGAAGAATAAATTGCTTGATGGTATAACCATTTTAAAGGGAAATATACTCTTTGAAGGCGGATTATTGACTTTCCACTCATGTGGGGGGGGGGGG